>JASANE010029078.1:0-71506 GCA_030248225.1 Trileptium ribeirensis | reverse complement strand
GTCGTTCAGTTGCGTATTGCTCGTGGGAAACGGAAAAATTAGGAAATTGGAAAATGTGGGAAACGGGAAAGTTGGGAAAAGAGGAACTGTTTGGAAACTGCATAAATTTGGGAAACTGGAAAATGTGGGAAACGGGAAACGAGAAAGTTTTTGAAAACAGCATAAAGTTAGAAAACGGGAAACTCGGGAAACGGGAAACTTAGTAAACTGGAAGATGTGGGAAACGGAAAAATTAGGAAATTGGAAAATGTGGGAAACGGGAAAGTTGGGAAAAGAGGAAGTGTTTGGAAACTGCATAAATTTGGGAAACTGGAAAATGTGGGAAACGAGAAAGTTTTTGGAAACAGCATAAAGTTGGAAAACGGGAAACTAGGGAAACGGGAAACTTAGTAAACTGGAAGATGTGGGAAACGGGAAGCTCGGAAACGGGAAAATTAGGGAACTGAAAAATGTGAGAATCGGAAAATTTATGAAATTGGAGAATGCGTTTTCAATCGTCTTTGTGATGCAGGTTTATCAATTAACGGCAAGAAATGCGATTTTGTGTGACTAGAAGTTTTGTTCTTAGGCCATGTAGTGTCGGTAAACGGTATTGCTCCAGATCCATCTAAAGTCCGAAAGATCTTGGAGTGCGAAAGACCTCAAAACGTTACAGTGGTACGCTCGTTCTTGGGTTTAACCGGTTATTACAGTCAATTTATTGAGGGATATAGTCTTATCACGGCCACTGCATGAATTGACAAAAGGGTCAGGTAAGTTCAATTCGGTAGAGTCACGCTGGACAGAACAATGTCAAAGTGCCTTTGACAAGTTAAAAGTGGCTCTGACTACAGCGCCTATCTTAGCGTATCCGAATCCGGTAAAACCATTTCGGTTGTACACATACGCTAGCAATGAAGGTGTTGGCTTTATTTTGACACAATGTGGCGAGGATGGAAAAAAGCGGGTAATTCATTTCGATGGTTGAAAGTTTCATGATGCTGAAACAAGGTATAGCGTGATTGAGAAGGAATGTTTGGCCGTAGTACGAGGTATGGTGCAATTTCGACCATATTTGTTGCGTAGCTTTACCACAATTGTGACGGATCACGCTCCCTTAGTACAAATCTTAATCAAAATTCGTTCTATCGATTTGTTAACACCACGTCTATTGTGTTTCTTAACGAGAATTCAGGAATTCGATTACGAAGTAGTGTATAAACCGGGAAAACAGCATCTCAATGCTGATGCAATGTCATGTCCGCCACTTTTGGCATTTAAACCGTAATCTAATCTAATCAGTTCGTAATTCGGAAGCAGAACAAAAAAGGCTAAAGAATATCCTAATGAAGCGTTAGCGAAACGGGAACTGAATCTTTTGAAGATTGTAGGTGTAGTTACACAAAGTCCTAACGCACCAACTGATGAAAAGGATGAAATATACGATCCACAACCTGGTCCAAGTGAGATACAGGTACAAGCGCCTGTCGTCGAGCGTGATCTGAATGACTATTTTGCAATTAATCCGGATTGGGAAGCGGATGCAATACGACGAGCACAATCTTTGTATCCATTTACATGTGGAATGGTCCGTTTTCTCGAAGACCAAGAATTAGATCCGGAGTTAGCGGAAGACTTACGGCATCATATCTTATTACAAGAAGATCGTTTCCATGTTCGAGACGGTATTAAACGAAGGCCTATTCGCGCGGAAGCGTGTGAATTCCGTTTGGTACTACCGGAAGAATTCCGAGTAGTTGTGATGGAACAGGCACACACGACAAAATACGGAGGTCATGTGAGCTATAATCGAGCTTTGCCAAAACTTCAACGGAAGTGTTATTGGGTCACTATGAAGAAAGACCTTGAAGCGTTCATTAACGCATGTGTTCCATGCGCGCGGTTCAACTCTGGTCCGAATCGTCGTGGACCGTTGCAACCAATTCCTGTGATGGCACCACTTCATATGGTAGGTGTAGACGTAATAGGTCAGTTACCTGTCACTCGTTCTGGAAACAAATACATTGTCAATTTTATAGACTATTTCACCAAGTGGCCAGAAGCGTTTGCCACTCCAGACCAAACTGCTGTGACCATTGTTGATTTATTGTTGGACAAAATACTGCCCAGGCATGGTGTACCACGTGTGATTTTATCTGATCGAGGACCAGCCTTTACATAGGAATTGTTTACGTCCCAAGCAGCTAAGCTAGGTAGCCGAACGGTGTTTGCAACACCCTATCATCACCAGTGCAATGGTCTTGTCGAACGCTGGAATCGGACGTTAATGGCTATGATAAAACCATTCACCGAATTAGAGCCTGATAATTGGGACACATATATCGATAGCGCACTTTTTGTGTGTTGTACGACTGTCCATGTATCCACGGGTCAAACCCCGTTTTTCCTGATGCACGGTCGTGATCCGGATTTGCCAGCAAAAAATCCATTGTTGGCCATAACAGAAGGTGGAAGTCCCGACCAACACGCACAAAAACTGCTAGGAACCCTAACCACTACTTGGAAAGAAGCCAGTCGGTCTGTACGCTTAACCCAGGATGCATAAAACGATACTTTGATCGCAGTGTACGTATTCGTGATTTTCTACCAGGAGATGTAGTTTTAATGCGAAGACCTTCGAAGAATTACGAATAAGTTTCACCCGAATTTCGAGCGATTATATCGAGTGGTCAAAGAACGAGGTCCTAACCTGGTAGTGTTCCGTTTGGGAGACGCACGTGGGAAACTAACATTTATAATAACAGTCTGTTTAAACACTTCAGTGGAGAACCGCGAGATTACGTAGAATATGAGCAGGGATTGTGTGCCATCGAAATCGATAGTAGTGAAATCGATTGGTTCTGTGGAGAATGTGGTTAGAGTTACGAAGAAGATCTTCGAACAGGTGAAGATGATGTCAATTGGATTGAATGCGATTAGTGTCTCGAATGGTATCATTTCCGTTGTGTGGAATTGGAGAAGGAACCCGAAACAATGCAATGGTATTGCCCGGCGTGTGTACAACGATTATGTACGTGAATGAGTAAATCAATGTTTTATTTCTGGAATTTCTACTTCCATCTTTCCTATTTTCCGCTATCGACTGATATAGGCAATGTAAAGTATAGCGTGTTATTGGAGTAACAATAAACTCAATGCTAAAAGCAGTAATTGTTGTTATAATCTTTGATATCACTTGAGTTGAAGTTATTAACTCGTAAGTGCTTGCTAGTGGTGATGAAAAATGAAAACGGTAAATATTTGGTAATGGTTCGGTACCGATTGGAATTAACGATATTGTAGTTTCGTGCCGGTTTTCGGTGGGAATCTATCGCAGTGTTTATGCCCTTGAAAATCTTTGATTTCGTTAAAGTCCGTATTGGAGAATTGAAGATACATGTTACATAGGTAGAGTACTAATTCTGACATCTCCGACATGGATATTCCGACATGGTGATTTTCAAATAGTGTGCTCGATGGACTGTTATAAACAATTATTACGTTTTAGATTCTAGACGATTTTCATATGCTAATGGTTATCGTAAGATACGGTACGTTATATTTAACAAATAACTAATAACAATTGCTGTATTTTGCGTTAAATAACGAGCTATTCTTTATCGTCAAAAATTTTAACGTTGCTGCAATTGTTGGAATGGCGGATTTGACGTGGGATACCGATAGCGAAAGTGGGTCCTCGAAGGGTTCAGATTGGTTGTCTGACTTTCCGAAACTGGGGATACCCCTCTCGAGCGTTCAATTGACGGGGTAGATCAGCAGCTTGCTTGGCCAGAGGGACAGCAAGGTCCACCTTGGAGGGATCGTAACGATCCAGTATGGAATTTATATGCGTGTACCAGCGGGTTAGAAATGATTGGTAGAGAGTGGATGCACCCCGCTAGCGTAGTTGTCGTCGACGTTAGAGACCAAATTGAGTCGGCGATAGGTATTATCGAACAGTCAGCCACGAATCTGATAGCGTGTGATATGGAGGGTGTAAATATCAGTTATCGCCAACAACAGCAATTTCGAGAAGCATGGGAAAATTATTTACACACGCATGAGAAGGACCCGTTCGATGTGTGCCGTGGATTTTTACCACGCAATGAACGATTGTGGGTCGATCCAAATTGGTTGGCTTAAGCCGCAGGATGGCGTCGTACTGCAGTTGCTACTCTGCAAGTAGCCACGATCGAAGGAGTTTTCGATTTTATGGCGCTTGGTCCAGATATGCCAGCAGCTTTGTACGCGTGTATCGCGTCGGATGAGTGACTCAAAATATGGTGGGCGATGAATAATGATGCCGGATTTTGGAATGTACGGTACCTGCAATTCAACCAACCGTTTCCGTATGCCAATTCAATAGATTTACAAGCGGCAATAGGTCGTCTATACAGTCTACGACGATTTTTCTTTCTGTTCACAGCACGCATTCGCCAAGATCCAACGCCGTACGGTACAACATTGTTAGGAGGTATCCGTGTGCGACAAGTAGGTCCTGGAAATTGGGTGCTGAATTTCGAACAATATCGACGGTTCGTCCGATATAGTGCCCACGAGGTCATGCTTATTGATGGAGCATTGTTGATCGCGCATCGACGCGGCACACCGCCACCAATGGGACGCCACGATGTTAATTGTTTATGGCATCTGATTGAACAATTTCCGCGCATATTTCGAGCGTTTACAACCGATGTACGTGGCTTAACGGTGCGGGTTAATCCCGACGCCTTATCAAATCGTCATGGTTATCAGGAAATCATTGCGGAAAAAGTGGCTCAGTGTGCTGGTTATTGGCGGCGCAAGGGCCGATGGAATGTCGAAGAGCACAGCAGCTTATATCAGATTAACGACCAAGATAACGGCGAAGCTGCTTTCGTTATTGACCTAGAAGGCAACTTACATCGCGATACTGCACGATTGTTTGCAGCGACGCCAGCGCAATTAAATCGACAGCATGTCCAGTATATGAGCTTGGATCCTATCGATCTGGATCATACGCTGGTTAGTGAAATTCCGGAATCTGAAAAGCGCTATAATCGCGATTATCTGCCGGTTAGCATGTACGAGTTTAACGCATGGTACGAAACGAAGAAACGGCGACGAGCTATGCGCAGTCGACGTCGTTCACGCATACAGCGACACCAAGACGTCGTCGCTGGTCCTGGAGATGAAATTGAGCTGGAAGAACGCCTTGACCATATGTTCGACGAGGAAATGAATCAACAAGCCATTCAGTGGGAAACCGAAGGCGTACCTGTACATAAAATTCGAGATAGAATAATGACGGCTTATGATGAACATTATGGCGGCGCATGTGTTGTTACCCGCCCGGCTGTATTACAACGTTTAGATCGCATGGTTTTGCGTGAAGAAGATGCGACTTCCAATGGCTCATCAACTGATACAACACCGCTTGCTTTTCGTACACCGGAACCTGTGTCGGATGACTCAGTACGTATAGTAGGATCTGTAACGGTCACTGCTAGCCCAGTAGATCCTGTTAGGTATCATTCTAGTTGGGTTGAAAGTGAGCAGATTGCTTGGGAAAATTAACGAAAGTGTCAGAAAATGGGTAGTTTGGCAGCCCAAGCAAGCCTAACTAATATGATGGGGATTACTGTAAATTCGGAATCTCCGACCGAAGCGGCTAGTACCGGCAGAAGGAAAACCCGCTTACGGATCGTAAGCGTCGATTCTTCAGCGGCTACGTTACCAGCTCGAGAGTCCATGGATCAGTCCACGTTAAACCGGATACGGACTGAATCAGAAACGTCTCGCTAACACATGTTTCAGGTACATCCAGTTTAGTGACGATAGCGCAAGCTGAACCCGCCATGTCTGACATTGCACAGATGAGGGTACGCCCAATGCGGGACGAGTGACAGCTCGTATTATGTTCCCACCCAGTCATCCTCAAAAAGCCCGTATGGGTTGTCATGCGCTATTCGAGCGCCATTCCAACAGCCGGTATCGGTAGTGAATCCGGAGCGACCGCGTACAATGGATATGCTCACGAATAGAATAGTTATGAGGGATTCACGTTATAAAGTCCCCACCACTTGGAACTTATGTACCCCACACAGTGGCAGGCACACCCTAGACTACAGGGTGTCTTAGACACACCTGTGTTTTTAAATAAAGTTTCAAATAAATTTCAAACAAAGTTAGCTAATAGTTTGGCTTATTTCAGACGGTGTCAATGAACCGTCGTTGCTTTTTCGTTTTGCTGAGGGTTTCCGCCACCCCGTGGGGTCATCGTACATGGGGCCTACAGGATAATCTAGAAACACCGCATTGGTAAGCATAAAACACCGAAATACTACATTGCCAAAATGAGTTATCTAGGGGTGTGCCCGACACCCTCATATTTTGTTTTATGGTGTGGGTGTCACTGTCACCGTCTTTACGGTATAGTCTACACTACAGGGGGACAAAAGCTCCAACTGTTGGGGACATTATAACGTGAATCCCGCATTACTGTCGCCCATGAGCACGTTCAAGCACAAGAACAAGTTGCGGCTTTTGCCGAACAACCGCCTACTATAATGGTGACGAGTGGCCAGAAATTTCTCCTTTGTTGCACGTCGAGTTGCAGTTGGGAAATTTGCGTGGTTCGGAAATGACGCAAGTGCGTGAACAATTGCAACAGTCCGTACCTCCGTCGGCAGTGCAATTGGATGGTATGTTGCTATTGCAGCAGATGCAGCTAGGCACGCGAGTCGATACTGCACTGCACTATTTGCGTCGAATTGACGAAAACCATCAAGCCCAGATGGAATCGCGACGCATACAGCTCGACCATGCGTATAGTCAAATTGCGGAACTGAAACGCAAGTTACGGCAGAAAGAATCACCGGAACGCAAGACACGCGGTACGCAAAAGAAAAAGAAAACACAACGTACAGCGAGTCGGCAAGCGCGCGCTGCACGTCGCGGCGATTACGAAAAAGCGACTAGTGAATCCGCGATAGTGATCGTGAAACAAAACGACAAGAGCGAGGCAAACAACGAGCTTCGTCAGTGATTGTACCACGACTACAACCGCGACAGGAACTAGTTTATCACGAGGAGCAACAATCAACGTCGACAGAAGTTATTATACCGACGGTTATGGAAACGCCCATCCCCTCGACATTAACAATAGCTGCCGAATTACGGCGAGCGACAAGTGAAACGGAAACATTTGAGGAAGCGTCGGCTGTCACACCAACAAAAACGGCTCGATCAACATCAGCGGAACAAGGAGCGACTGCTATGACTGCAATGCCACCGCCATTGCGACCAGCGTCCGAACAACGCGAAGCCAGTCAGTTATCGCTTCTTGGCAAACGACAAAGTGGCATAGACACTTTGTCGTTATTGCAGTTCAATGGTAATGATTTACGAACCGGTCGCGTTACACCGTTTGGTAACCGGTTAATTTACCATTATTTTACATTTTACCAAACTGCAGCAGTTACACCGATGCCACCACGCATGAACATGTAGTATCACCATCTGCGCGTTGAATTGCCACGCGAATTCAAACAGATTGGTGAACGTGGACGACATGTTACCGAACGCGATTTGATCGTCATTTTCTTCAAATATGAGGAGCGCGTCCGAACTATCGTTTTTCAAAAACAATGGGACGTTACAGTTACGCCGGAATTATATGATCTGTTCATACGCCGAGTAGCGTATGCAGTTCGTGGGTTTGTCTACTAAATGCTGCGACGACGCAGTATAGCGATACATTATTTTCCGCAACTGCTATTCATTGGATTTAGTCGACGTAAATGGGAAAGTGACGTTCAACGAGACATGCGACGCTACGCCGACACGCGATCGGGCGTCTCAAGTCAAGTAGCCCGGATTCGAGATTATGTTTTTCCGTATTCGGATTACCAGCGTCTGCGAGACGATATTGACAATTTGGAAAGCCGACTTAATAACCAACAAATGCATGGAGAACCAGCATGTGAGCAACGCGAACAATTTCAACGGTTGGTTAGACAAGTTCCGATGCAAACCCGGCAACAATTTTCCAATGCGTTCTTGCAAGAACTCGAATTTGCTACGCAATGGCATGATCAGCGTCACGACTGGCCGGGACAGCTATTATCTATGCCGTTAGAACGTGATTGGCCATTGTATTTGCCAAAGCCACGTTGGGATTGGAACAATATAACAATTTTGCTACTTTTTGCCATTTGGGCTCAACGACTAAAACAATAATAGTAGTAACGTTAAAAAGTATTAATATAACCGCGCTAAATTTGTCTTCACGAGAGATTTAAGGTTATCGCGAACGTTTATTGGTAATATGCCATTTGCTGAACATTATTTTCTAACACGTCGCGAATGCAATGTCGAACATTCATTATGAGGAACATTATTCAATCTATTGCAGAGTCCTGGATGGTAGGAACTCTTCATTTGGTACTTCAATAATACAACAACAATTGTGAATAACAATTTTGTGTTAAGTACTATTGTGAGTCCTGGGTGACAGGAACTCTTATCGGCATTATATATTTCGGTTTGGCCGATATGGATAATGGTTAATTTTTGCCTCATCATGGATGGACGAACGATGTATGCCTGCGGTAACTGCGTTATTCATCAACAATGACAATATATACTGTGAGTGTAGTGGAATATATTGACGAATCGAGCTCGACTCGTTAAATATCTGTAAATTGGGGATAGCCCGTACTTGTTTTCAGCATAACTTGTGTTCTATGGTGCCTTCAAACAATTTTTTCATATTATTTTTCATTCATAAAATTTACAAAAATTCATAAAAATTTAAATATTTATAAAATTCCAAAAATTTTTTATTTTTCACATATTTTTGTTTTGCCATAACTCTTGTCACTATATTTTTGCTCATTATAATAGTTACTACTATAATAGCGTTGGGTTTCCAAATAATTGGAGCTTTCATTTATATATTTGATGTTACTTGTATTATTATTTGCTATTACTTGTTATTTTCAGGTTGTTGTTACCCATGCCGGGACGTCATGGGCTTACTAAGGGGGGTGTTGAGGCTGGTGCTTTTTTCAGCACAAAATTTTTCTTTTTCTTTTCCATAAAGGCCGCCCCCACGCCGCCCTGGTATTCTCTGTCGCCCTTGGCATGGAGTATTTAGCGTAACATTTACGTAAACTTATATACCTAACCTACTATATATATTATATATAAATATAAACTAGCTATGTATTTATCTATAAATATATAAACTATAATAAAACTTATATAATTATCAAAATTCTCCCATATCCCTCCACATCCCAAAATCCAAATTTTATACTTAAAAACCCTTAAAACTTATTCTTTCCTTTTAAATATCACTTTTTCCAACCTATATCCCATATTCACCCACCCTCTCCTTCTAAAACCAAAATTTTACTCAAATAACTATTTTTCTCCTTTTTCCTATTTTTCTACCAAATTTTAAATCCATCCTCCACCAACACTTAATCAATTCCCCTAAAATTTTCATATCTTTTTCACATCACCACCCCCACCCACATATTAACCCCCTCCTCCCTTTCTTCTTATTTTCTATAAATTTACCCTTTCCAAAAATATCCTTTTTCTTCCCTTTTTCTCCATTTTTCAAACATCCCCATTCCCTCAAAATTCAACCCCTATCCCCCAAATTTTAATATCCTTTTTCCCTTACCAGCCTCATTCATATATCTACTCCACCCTTTCCCATTGCTCTATTTTTCATAAATTTTACCTTTCCTTAAAATTCCAATTTTCCCCATTTTTCACATTTTTAAACATCTCCTATTTTCTAAATATTTAACCCCCACTCCTCAAATTTAAAATACGAACTCCCCTACCTACCCCTATCATCATATTAAAATTCCCTAATCCCCCTCTTTCTACTTTTCTCAAACCACACCCCACCTTTCTACCCCATTTCTCATTTTAAATTTTTCATTTAAAATTCTTCTAAATTATAATAAATATTCAATATATAGGTTGTTATTGTCGCGGCAATCGCGTATATCTTTAATACGGTACAGGGTACTGTTTGCTGGCGCCAACGTGGCGATGTGATTATTACTAACTATTTTACTTGTTTTTGGTATTGAATTTGAATTATTAGTTAGTTGGTAATAAGTGTGTTATTAGTTTAGTTGGAATTTAATGACTTAGCTACGCAAGTCAACGTGTCATGGCGTTTGTGTTGATAGTCGTCTAATGTGTCACTTTAATTTTTTTAAAGATTCTCTTATCCGGAGTTGGATGTGTTATTATTAAGATAGTTATGTTTTGAAATTAATTCGAAATGGGTGACTTACCTAATATTGCAGTATGGCCGTTCATTTTAAACATTTGTATAGGACTTAATAAGGAATCCACTATTCTGTATTTGTGTTTATGATATCGGTGCGCTACTTATATCGTGGTTCTTGATACTTGGAGATTTTTACGTGTAGAATTGTCGTATGCCAGATAGGCTTACAGAGCAGCTGCTGGATTTTACACTGGCTTGTGTGAGAAAAAGAATTAGCATTGAGTAATATCAAACTTTACTACACAGAGTATGCCGAGTGTCCTTTCAAAATACGGTGTAGACATTGTGGCGTTTGAAATATGTCAGTCGATCATGACTCGTTTTAGTTGATTTATAATGCGTTTTCGTTAACGAACTGTTGTCAAACGTTTATCTATAACGACTTATATGGTTTTGCGAGTTCTCTCGGGTGGCGTCACGGTTTACATCAAGTATCGTGCTAACAACCATTGTAAATTTAGCTGTGATTTGATTACACGTATAGTAACCCGAAACAATCTAAGAGTGCTGGACGTCAACTCCTAAGTCCTTAGCTGGAAGTTGTATGCATTGCTTTATAAAGTACGTTGGAACTGGAAACTCTTTGTATCCGTTATTGGTACTTATTCTGATGGTTCTACAAGTAAACTCACGAAATAGCGGAGCTTAATAAAAGTCAGACACTGTGTTATTTTTCTGTTCTGTGCATATTGGCCCTAGTGCTATATTACCGACCTTTCATAAGATGTTTTACCGAAACATTTGTATCATAGATATTGCGTACTTGAATCGACGTTAGGGTACAATTACTACAGCTGTGGATACAAGTCGCTTTGTTGTCTGGATTGTCTCCGGCTAAATAGTATTCGCAAACGTTAATGTTGTATGTTAGCTGTGTATAATTGCTGAGTGTCGTGACGTAGCGTAACGCAATTTTAATCATCGGACGCCAAATCTGATGTGAACGGGTGCTCGCTGTTCAAAGATTGATGTGTTAAGCTAGACTGTTACGGAGCGGCACTGCGTTGGATTACTGAGTAAATAGTTATTCTCAAATGGCTGTTAGTGGTGTCACGAAAAGAGCGTAATAAAGCTATATTAGCAGGTGTTGGGCTGTTAAAGTTGCTGGAGCATCCCCGAAGCAGGAGATACTAGGAAACTATCACCACTTCTCTGGTACGCTTGGATACGAACTCACACACCCCAGCTACTAGTAAGCTATTTATTGGTGGCCTAAACTGTATCTGTTGTGTGTTATAGTAGCGCCTGGGGGTCTGAGCGTCGCGTAAGCACGAATCTACACGCCGTCGAAAAAGATTAAGCTCCGACAAACACGATAGCTATGTTTTTCTGAGTATTTTGGCTTGAGTCTATAATGTGCGAACGGTATATATGTATGTATATATATTTTTGCCCCGTTTAATACTAAGATTCTGGTGCGTTATTTTTAGCGGTATTTGCGATAGCAGTGTCGTTAAATTGTGGTCCACCAAGATTATTCCGTTTTTGCGATTCTTGATTAATCAAATATTTGTTGCCCAGCATGGGTATACGAGAGCTTTCTTGAAGTTAGTATACAAGAAGCATTGTAATATTAAACGCACGTATTTTATTTAAAATGTTTGTCAATATGGTTAGTATTCGACTGCGTTAGATCGTTAACTATTTTCGTTCTCAATGATAGCGGTTATTCACCGAATAGATCATGTTTGCCGATATTCTTGGCTTGTAATTCAGGAAATCTCCGTGTGGTGGTAAGGCTGCCGGAGGTATAGCGTTTAACCCATTCCTGCTAGCAAAATTCCTCGATGTGTGCCAGGGTAGCAGACAATGCCAGAAAGAACTAAGGAGCTGCATAGGAGAGCACTTCGATAGGAGAGCAGTTCGAAGGTGGTCAATCGTTTGGTATACGGAGTTTCCGGGTTGTAAAGGCATCGTGTAATACTTGTGTTTTATGATCGAGTTATTGGTATAGGAACGCGGAGCGCCATTGCGTAAGGACTTCGACGCTGAACTTAATAGAGTTATCGCTTCAGTTGGCCGCTCTAGCCAACCTGTGTGTTTCTGTGCGAACCGGTGAACTCGACTCAGTCGTCGAAGGTTTCAGCGCGAATTGGCACTGCGCTGGAATAACGAATAAATGATTACTATTATTCGGCTGTTATTGACGTATTGAAAAGAGCGTAATAAAGCTACATTGGTAGGCGCTGAGCCGTTAGAGTCGTTGAAGCATTTCCAAAACAGGAACCATTAGGATTCGTTACCACAACTTTATGGTTCGCCCAGAGCACGAGCTCGCGCACCCCAGCTACTAGTACGTTAGTTATTGGTGGCCTAAACTGTATCTTTTGTGTGTTATAGTAGCGACTGGGGGTCGGAGCGTTGCGTAAGCACGAGTCTACATCGCCGTACAAGAAAGATTAAGCTCCGACAGTGAGGATGTCCTCGTACATCATAGGAGCTTCCAGAAAACGATCGCATGTAATTCTAAAATGTTCTGGCGAAGCAAATCGATAACAACTAGGTTTGCTCGAAACCAAACTTTCAACGCTAATACTCTACATTGTTGAAATTACTAACTTTTATTCAGTTTTTTATGCGTAGCTTTGTTCATTCAGTACAGGCGATGCTATGATGCTATTGTAAATTGATGTTCAACCGATATTTATATATATATACCCTTGTTTAATATGTACAAATAACATTAATTAGTGCGCGTAAAATGCCAAAATACAAAAATTTTTATATATGCTTTTATTAAAATAGTTTTTTAACGTACTGATAATCACCTAGCTAGTTATAGCTAAATCATCTTTCTGATCATTTGATTTCCGAAGTGTCTATCGGGGGTTTGCTAGGCTACCAGGGGTCCCGGGGCTTAAATCTCATTTTTTAGCTCTTAGTTAGCTTTATTAGCTAATATGTATCTAAGGTTGTTGTTTTCTGATTTTGATCAGTCTACATCTGGATCTTGCGGAGTACGGCGGCTTTTCAAATTGCTTTCAAAATACGGCGTCAAATTTAATTAATTTCGTTTTATAATTACGATTTTGTAATAGATTATCTAACTAATAGCTATGAAACGGAGGACATATTAGTTCCTTGTTAGCGAAGGCGGAAGTAGTGTTTTATTAGGCTAGTGCTTCGAGCTTTTGGTTTCTGTGATTGGACATCCGGTTTATTCACATGCGCAAAGAATTGCGTGCCGTTATATAGTATAGCTATTCAACCGGAAAGGTGCTTATACTCGGCCTTTAGCCCAGTGGATTAGCAATTTAGACTTTCGGGAACGCCTATACACGGGTTTCCGTTTCTTTTCGGAATTGATACAACTGGTTCATAGCTTGGAAGCGCAAAGAATGCGCGTTACTAGTACCAATTTTTAGGCTTAGCGTACGCAGACTGGTGATCGGCAATACAAAGAAGTAACACTATTCCTAATATTATTTTAATTAGTAATAATAATGTTCTTTATAAAATAGTAGGAAGTGGCCATAATTATAATAGGAGCGGTAGTTAGTAACAACGTATATACTAGGTTTAGTAATACTTTAAAATTTTCGGCCCCTCTGTGTCGAGTGAATGGTATCCAAGGTGAGAGTGCAGGCGGGACTCGAAAATATTAGTAGTGCAACCGCGTCGTCTGGCAACCACCCGGTGTCGTCGGCGTGGGAGCATTATTATTGAGTAGACCGGGCGAGTAAGGAGACTGGTTCGGACGACCAAAAACTTGAGCATCTTACCTAAATACCAGTATCGTCATCCGTCCGGGGGCATACACTGAGCAAACTTCAACTGCATAGTAGTCGACCGCTACTGTACAGTTTTAATAACGTGGTCTGGCAGCCGTCCGGTGTCGGCCTGTTTAACATAACTGTCACCTCTAACCTAAATCTAAGGCTTAGGTTGAGATACTTATATAATCGCATGGTGCATTAGCCTTCCGGTAGTGTGTTGTGTTAAAACCATAATCTTAGTAAAGTAATAGATAAAATAAACCCTAATCACTATCGCTCAAGTGTAACCCTTAAACAATAGCCGTGATAACTTAGGATAAGGAATAGGTCAAGTATTCGGTAGCTTTAACTTACCTAAGAACTAAAGTACTAGATAGGGAGTGTCGAGAATACCGAAATTGGTGCCCGAAGTGCATAGTGAAAGTAAACGTCAGACTATGCAATAGAGTCCGGTGGAGTAAAAGACGTGAGCTAAAACAATCTCGTACTAAAGAATAGTACGGTCATTTTGGTTTCCAGAGCTCAAGCAGTCGTTATTGAAAAACCAGTACGAGGCCTGTGTGAGCTAAAATACGGTACTAGAGAATAGTGCCGAGGCTTTTCGAACGAGCACTGAGAAGAGTACGTTATTTTGATACGGTAATAAAAGCAGTGCCGCATGTGATCTACGGGCGTGATAACAGTAATGTAATATTTCATCTTTCGTTGCAATAAACCTTATATATCCTTGTCTGTTGCCCAATTATCTGGAAGTCGAGCAATATAGCCGAGCAAGGATCACGCCGCATCGCGAAATATAAGGCACTAGTACCGTTCACGAAAAGAAAGACGCGCGCCATACCGAGCGTCCCACCGGCATTCTACTGGCCACACCTCGAACCACACAATCTTTCGGTGACGAATCCCGTCACCTTTTTAATTGCGATAGCCGACATATGGAAAAATCCTCATCCAACCCCTGCCCCCAACAAAATCAAATTAAAATAACAGTGTCAGTCGGCTTTCCCTAGGCTAAATAAGGATTTAAGTCCCAAATGTTAGGTGTTTACCAGGCTGCCATGGTCCAAAACCCCAAAATTTATTAAAAACCCCAGGCTGGTACCAAATCTCTTATTATATCCCTCCCTTCCTTTTTGTTCTTGGGCTTTTCTTTTCTTTTTGTTTTGGATTCACATGTTTGCAACTGATGCTAATTTGCATAATTAGCATCAGTTGCTTAAGTTAGCTAAAATGTGTTAGCTTCAGTTAGTTTTCATTCAGTCAGTCTTAGTTTTCGTATGTTGAACTCGGCCGTTAGAAAACGGCGTTCCCGCCTTAACTATTACGTTGGATTATATACATCGCTTAGTTTTCGATTATCACTTGCGCACGATTTTATATTTAAGAATCACCGAACTTCCGGCTTTACGAAGTGTTACGAGCTTCATTAATTACTTCACTTATGTTACCTTTTTCATATGTGGTTTAGGATTACCTAGCTAGTCGCCGTGAGTTGTTTGAAACTTTTAAACTAATTTCAATTGCTTTCACGACTTGTTTTGTAATTATTGATTACTTCACGGGTTTTTGGATGAATTATCGGATATTTTACGGATTTTAACGAATAAGTACCTGAGTGGCTGATAAATCTAGGGGAGTAGCAAAGTATTAGCAAGAAGTCTTGTATGGAATCTTATTCAAAATTAACGTTAAGTCACCTCTGCTGCACGAATAGGGTTATTATCACGGTATTAATTATAGCTTAGTAATATTAGATTTTCCTGATAAAACTGAGCTGAGCACGAGCTTAACCCAATCATAACCACTTACTAGTTATAGATCGGGCCTAGGTAGCCGTCCGGAAGCGGGAACGTTAAAATAACTACAAGTACTAGCGTAAATCTAAGACCCTAGGATAAGGTATATATGTAATAATGTTGATAATGCGATAAGCTAGCTACCCGAAAGGCTTTGTACAAACCTCACAAGAGGAAAACTTAAGGAAATTATTAGTGTAAATCTAACGAAAAGGCTGAGGTACTCAAATAAACATACGGGTTGAGCCGTCCGGAAGTCTTCGTACGAACCTTATAAGAGGAGTTAGCTAATACTTAACCTAACACTAAGTATCAAATAATTACTTAGAATAATACTGCGTTCAAACCTGAGTTGAGAAGTTATGTAAAAAGCAAGGCTCACTCAACTAACATCGAAGTGAAACGAACCAAACTCTAAGCGAAAACGTCACGGTGCTTTTACGAAACAAGAGGCTAAAAATATTCATAGATAACAAGGCATAGGTAGTTAAACTGGTGGTGCATTAAGTGCCATAAGTCGGACCGTAATATAATTTGTTCTTTAAATATTATACTAATTTCGAATAAACATTCTAATTGTGGCTGTCTTGATTTTATATCGGAACAATATCTCGAGCTAATCGAAGTAGTCAGGCCGCAACGCCACACGGATCAGAGTACGCTGAGGTAGAACAACTCGCGCCAAGCAAGGACATTTAATTGTTCCTACCGGTATACTACTGGCCACGCGTACGATCCACCACATTTTCGAGTGACGAATCCCTTCCCATTTTAACATCCGATAGCTTAATTGTCTAACACTTTTTGCTGACATAATGCTTTTTGGTTATGAATTACAAATAGCTGGAAATCGATATCGAAATGTATTTCTTATATTTTCAATAGACGAAAATGGTACGATAGGCTTCATATTATGAGAACGTGGCCCAACATAAGGATCAAAACGCATATAATCATCACAACCCAATATGGTCTTTTTTATAAGCTAAGATTAGGTCGCTGCGTATTCTGCGTTCTTATAAACTGTGCAGACAAAGCAGGTATTTTAACCGTAAACCGAATATATACTTGTTGGTGCGTTGGTCAAAAATAAAATATTGGTATAAAATTTCATAATTTGTTCGTTAGTCGCTAGCTCCCAATGAGACAGTCAGTTGTGGCGAGAACTGTATATAAAAACTCTTTTTCCGTATAATTTATTTTGTGTTTAAAAGAGCTAAAAACAGCCTTGTTGACCATTTCTTTTGCGGCTTCCACTGTTTATGGAAATACATAGAAGAGATTCTTGCGTTGAATAAGCTTCAAATATTTAGAATTTTCTGTGTATAGCAAGTATAAAGCATTGATTATTTTCTTTATATACTTTATTATGAAATGTGCGAAGAAAGTATTCAGAAATTTGGTATCTTTCTTTCAGGGGAACAAATAATTACATAATATTTTCAATGCCATATGACACCGGTTTTAATGAGGTTTCGGCTGCCAGTACGTCGAACGAAACTCCGGTGAATAAAAATGACAAATGTAGCGGCAGCTTGTTTGCAAAGAAACCAAAATTTCGTAGTACGCGTAATGTACGAAAAAGAATTCGTCACAATGACGGTAAGCAATGGTGTTTACTGATGCGTTTACTTACCTGGGGCACTCGAGCGGGCGGTGTAATTACGATTGCAGTGTTGCTTGACCTACACCTAAGTATATAATTAATTTGCTGTTTAAGATGACGTTGTTGGTTGAGTATTTATCCAATTGTTATGAAATTTAATCTATTTGAATACATATTAGTGCAGGCGTAATCACAGCCTTCCAATTGGGTCCCCCGCCCGGCATGTTTCGGTGCCTCAGAAAAATTTTTTTGTTTGCCTCGGTAAAAACAATCCTCAATTTAAACAATAAATCGGCCAACTTTTTATCAAGGTCGCCATTATAATCTTTTAACCGCTATAGCGTGCTTTCTTAAAAACGTTTTCAATGTTGAAAATTTTTGCATTTAGCTGATTTGGCAATATTTAATGATCCATGCAAGATTGTCACAGAATTGAGAAGTCCAGCGTAATAAAGGTACTTAATTTGTTTTCATCACAATTAAAATTCAAGTTAAGCTGAGCGCAGCTCATTTTGTTAGGACTAAGCCCATGTTTTTTCGACATCGCGTGTATGGTAACCAAAAACTTGTAACGGTGTCATATTCGGAAAACATGTATTCAGATACCGTGTGCATTTTAGTTCTTTTCCTCTATTAATTGTAAATTCATTGTTGTAGTTAAGTTGTTGGTTTGTGACTTTCAAATACGAATGTGTTGTTTTCTAAGCTCTGCTAGCGCGAGATGTCACGTAAGACGTAACATAGTAAATTTTTTGATGTAGCTGCTCCTTTGGGTCTTAGGTTACTATTTCCCAGGCGGTGGTTAGTGCCAGGTGCCAATTTATATTTCAGTCAAGTAATCTTAACTAATTTTTGCAAATCATTTGCGCCGAGTGCGTTTTCTATGAACGTATAAGGTCATTACAACGCGCACCGGATGCCAAAACTCCTTATCAACTCTCGATCGCACGTGGAATGACTTAATATTTTGCGCTAAATCTTAAGGTTTATACAGGCTTGACTTAAAAATAAACCAGATCAATTTACGACGTTACTTTTTTATCTAGGGCCCTTATGCAGTGTACTTTTCATTATAGAAAGAATAGAAGCACAATTATTCTTATAGACCTGTTAAAATTAAGCTTTTACGAACACATTGACAACTACTCGCTTGTGGAAAAATAAAATTTTGCTTAAAATTTTATAATTTCTTCGCCGCTCGCTGTTTCGTTAGACGACAATCAATTGTCGCAAGTACTGTAGCTGTGATTACCCACACTCGCATTTTGAAAACGCCATTTTGAACTAAGAAAGGTGTTGTTAATTACTGTAAAATGACTCAGCGGTTGCGATTTGTAAATACTTCGCACAACAATTGATTATTCCACGTTTATTCGGATATTATATAATGCATGCATGCTGCGGTACACAGACGCAGCATTGTTTCCTTACCAGGATTTGTCATAAATATATATACATTTTTGTAGACGAATCAAATCATACCGGAAGCGAAGCGGGCGAGACAAGTAGTGAAGATGAAACTGTGGTAGTTGAACGGATGAAGAGAGTAAAGAAAAATCCAATGATTCAATCGGTAATTTGATTTTAAAGGAATTTGCCCACGAAAATTGGTTTGAATTTTGCGCTGATATTGTTAACGAATGGAACAAAATTCGTAGTGACTGTAATTAAATTTGGTTTTAAAGCGAGCTCATTCCACTCGCGAGCGAGTGGAACGAGAATTTTCAATTTTGGCTCTTCAGGGGGGGTTGAGGAGGTCCAGTCTGTGTGTGTGTCGCACCTGGATCTCGATAACGGGTTGGGCTAATTTTGATGCAAAATAGCTCATTCGAACCCCAATGGTCGATTTAGGTGTAGTGAGGGAGCCGGATTTTTGAGTTTTTTGCCGTGGGAAAAGTTATGGGGCAAAATGACATTATTTTGGCACATTTTTCGGGCACACCCTCCAGTTTTTGCGACTTTTCTCAATACGTACACAAAGGTATCCGCAAACTAATAGGCCTATTCCATGTAGCTTTACCAGGGGCTTTCCAATGATATATAATAAGTTTTTCAACTACTTCCCAATCTGGAGTCTATAAGCTTATAGTTGGCGCCAAATTTCATATTTGGTGAATAGTCGTGGGAAATGCACCTAAACATGTGTTTTTTGTTGCTTTTAGTGTCTTATATGGCGTTTTCTGGGCAGATAAACTCATTGCAAGTGTTAAAAATATTGTTGGGCAAATATTTTTCCACTTCTGGTTCATACTTGACTTAAAAAATGACGTTTTCGAAATTTTTGACGACAAGTCGTGGGAAAAGCACCTGAATGTGTGTTTATTGTTGGTTTTAGTGTCGGATATGGGGTTTTCTGAGCCGACAAGCTCATTGCGAGTGTCAAGAACATTGTGTGGCAAATATTTTTCACACTTCTGCTTCGTACTTGGTATGAAAAATGAGATTTTTCTCAAGTGTCGGTTTGAATTCCTTAACGCTCTTTTCACGGTCAATTTAGGATTTTATTGAATTATTAAATTGTTAGCTCATTGTTTTTATACTCGTATGATGTTTTGTCTACTCATGCGTTGTCTATCAAAACAGGCGGGCGTAACTATAACTCATCGCTCACGGTTTATATAATGCTGCACTTGCGTACTGTGTGTAGGCTTTGTTTGTGTGTGCTTTCTACAACAGACTTCGGCTGATTGTTCCCACCACTCGAATTCTGGCTCGCAAGCGAGCTTCACTAGTTAGTGTGGTGTTTTTTGTCACTGCAAAAATACAATGAAGCTATCAGTTTTTACAGCAGCGAATGATCGATAGTAAACTGCTGGCCTGTCCACAGCCCTCCGAAAAGAGGTGGCCCCCATGTTCATTCTCGCGGGAAAATTAAAAGTGATGGGGATAAATTTTGCTTAAAAAACAAAATATTTTCATATTTTCAAGCATTTCTACTACCGTGAACGTATTTTCAAGCTAAAACGATTCTAGCATTATAAATAGTGGTAATTAATGTTTAAAAACAATTTGCAAACAAAAACATAAATTTTCAGACATAAAAAATTTTTGGAATTAGTTGAACATGGGAGGTTTCGGGCGAATGGGGAGACGGACATGGGGGAAAATCTCACGAACATTGGGGTATTTGGAAGGTGGGGTTTCCTCCATCCTCCCACTGTGGACAGGCCAGAACTGTACTATCATGAACAGTGAACTACGTCGAAATAAGTGGCCGTGTGGCCGAGTGGTTAGAACGCCTGCTTCATAATCGTGAAGTCAGGAGTTCGAATCCAGGGGTCGCGCTAATCTCCTTGGGCAAGGGACTCAGCCACAATTGCTTCGCAGTACCTATGCGTTAAACAGGTACTAGACTTTGGTCTAGGCGGATAAGATGATGGGTGGTGTAAAGGGCAATCATCATGGCCAGCCTACACACAATGCTTCGGCATAATAACCCGGATTGCCACATAGTGCCAATTGCATGTCTATCCGACGTCGAAATAAATTTTTAGATTTTATGGCGGCATAGTAATACGGCATCATAAATTAGTTTTCAGTGAAAACACTAGAAAAACGAAAATCTACACAGTTTTGAAATCAAAAGTATCGCGGGTTTCTAACTAACAACACTAAACGTTAACGCCTATAGCTAGATTTTGTACAACATAGGCCAAAGCCACTTCCCAAATGGTCGTTGAAAATGATGTCAGTTATGGGCGTCTTCTCGGAGCCTCGAATAAAGGGTTGTGGATTCTCTCGAAAAAAATTTTGCAACTGCTCATTAGATGCAATGTCGGGATATCAGGAAATTATTGCCCATCACTAGTATGCACATGTTATGGTAATTTGAACCCTGTCACACCGATTTATTCTAAGTAAAATAAAGACGGACTATATGCTGGAAATCTAGTTCATTGTCCCTTTATGCATGAGTAAACTTAAGCTGCGCCCCTTACCATCCTCTTTTGACAAAAGCGATTGCCATTCAGTTGTACACTGAACACAAATTTCATTTTTGCGTTAAACAACAGAAATTAGTCCGTTTCATATTCCACACATTATAATTTGGAAATGTTCGCGAACACACTGGTGTTAAAGTACAGGGACTGAATTGCATTCGCTAATAGCGTTATGGAACAGAAAAATGTCGAAATTGGATACGGCTGTTGAAATTCGAGTTTTGTTCGCTAACAACGTTTTGTACATGGTGTCAAAAGAGGATGGTTGGGGGCGCATCTTAAGTTTACTCTTGCATTATAGGAATAACTATTTTACCATTGGGTTTAAAACTAATTCAAAACAACTGCTAATGCATGAAATGTCCATTTTTATTCTTATGTAATCCATTTTTGATACACTGCCCTCAAAATGAAGGCGGAATTTTGGAAATCAGGTTCGTTGACGGTAAAACACTCGAAAATCTTCAAAGGTATGATATGGTCAAGTTGAACTCTACGTTGCAAAATCATAATATTCAGCGCGCTTGATAACCTAACAGACACTCGTTGTAAGATAAACACACACAGTAACATACCGAAATTTGAAAAACCAATTATTCCGGACGTTGGTACTTGGTATTTCTGTAAAGTATGTGTCCTAAGATAGGAGCTGCGAAACACTGGTACCGCTAGGGTCAGATTTGATAGAACTCTTGTTTTTGCTGTTTTGTATCCGAAGATGGTGTCGAACCTGTAAGCCTTCAACTAAACTGACTCCTCGAAAGACCTTGTCCAGGGTCCTAGGATTTTTCAGTGTCCTCTGACAAAAATGCGGGCGCCCCGTACAAAAAGCCTCCTGGCAAAATTTTTGACTCGCCCAACCCCACGAGTAAAACACCCCCAGCTGACTTAAAACTTGACAAATTTTTTTTTGCAAATATCTGTTTTTGATGTTCGAAATTTGGCTAATTTCATCAAAAAAATTGGTTGAAAAGTTGCTTTTATACTCGACCTAGACGTTTTTGCACCGTTACTGAGCTTATGCTTATTAACAATTAACAAGTTTTTCGCTGACAAATATTAAAGTTTGAAAATTTTTAAATTTCAACTTCTAGTTCAAGCCAGGATGGCCCTAGTATACACACCATGGCAAAATTCGCCACCCCAGTTCCGAATTTGGGGCCACCGGTTCATGCCCTTTTTAAAATTTTCAGCGAATGGAGAAGTCAGCTACAGGGATATTACAGGTGAGAAAGAGCCTGACCTTGAGGTTTTGGCTCAGTATATATAGTTGCTTTTAGAGCTTTCAAGAGCCGAGCCAAAGTTATCTCGGCTGTAACATTGTTTGTTGTTTTAGAAAAGAGTTTTTAGGACCTGACCGCAGTTTTTCTATATATACTAGGCTCGGTTCGGCTCTTCAGACCTCATGACAGGCTCGGCTCGGTTGTAGAGCTGCGCCAGGTCGTGTTCTTAGTTGTCATAGAACAAGAAATTCATGGAAATTCATCCATCCGAAGATGAGTTATGAATTGGAGCCACTGACAGACAAATAAAGAAATTTTCATGAGTTTCCCTGCAGCCCTCTTAGTAAAACCCGCGCTCACTTAGTTAACACCGTTTGAATAATTAACAACAATGGAAATTGTTACGCTAAGATAAGTCTTTGAGCCAATATCTAAATATGTTTAAATAACTCAGCTCAATGAATTATAATCGTAACATTTCGAGGACAATTTAAATTGGGTTGTGTTAGAAAAGTTCATAAATTTTGATGATACTTTTATTGTTTTATTTAAATATCAAAATTTGTGACAGGCTTCGTGTCATAACTTATTTATGCTTATTGCTGGTTTGTATACTGTTACAGAGCTGTTTGAAAAAACCGAAATCTTGGAAGACACTACACAGCCCGCGCGACAGTAATTACATTGACTCGGACGACGAGACGCTGTTATCGAAGAACAAACTTGCGCTTGGCTATGAAAGTACCAGGACAGGGGTGAGTATACACTAATTTTACCGTATACATGCATAGCAAGCTATCGGAATTATTTCAAATTTTTATAACTGAATTCTGAGTGATAACGACGAATTCTTACTTTTCGTGTGGTGAAATTTGGGGCTGTCCGACTTGTAAATTTTTCTTGTGTCATCCGCAACTCAAATTTGTAACGTCCGATTGTATTGCGCGATAGTTCAAACGAAAGCCTGAAATCTATTTGTGTTCTTTAATTAGGGCCGAAAACGGACTCTAACTCCTTCTCATCGTAAAATTGGGCCGAAGTGGACCGTGCCAGGGCGGCAAAACAAGTACTTGGATTTTTCTCGGATGTTTTAGTTAACTCATGATCATTTTCAGAACAGTTAACGCTCTATAAAACCGTATATCAACTTTTTGCGCGGATCCAGTATTAGAGCCGAAAGAGGTTTTAAACGGGGCTCACAATGCTCGAAATTCACGAGAATGATTATATCTCCGTAACCACTGACAATATATGGGCTTTCTGTATTTCTTTTGTAGAGCGAGGGGAGGCACTATGTATTTTGTGTCGACTCGTTATGGCAACGATTACCTGATGATATAAAATACGTTTTTATATGTACCCATGAGGTTCGAAATTACGAAAACCACCATATCTTTATACCAATAACAATATATGGGTCTTCTTGGTGTGGAGCGAGATAAGCTTCATGGAGCTGCAGGATATTTATGTTGGATGAAGCTGTATGGAGGTTGTTTGGGTTGCAATATTATGAAAAATTAGTTTTAAAGCGAGCTCCTGGGACCAGAAATACGCGAACACGGGCATATCTTCATAACCAGTTAAAACATTTTGCCCTTGTTAGGCTCATTTTGTTGTTTGAAACCTTTCAGAATTCAAAAACTTGGCTTTCACAAGCCTCTACTAAATATTCTCACTTGGATTAAATATAAGTAAGAACTACCTGGAACTGCCGGCCAAAACAACCTTGAATTGACTGACTTCGTAACACCTTTTCTTACTTACGTACATATACTGTGAAAATATTAAAGCATATAATTATGTAAATTTTTTGGTTATTCGATATTTCCTTGAGCAAAAAACTTAGAAACTCTTAATTTGAAGTAGAAATGACGAATTTCGATATTCGGCATAGTAGGGGTTTTGATGTTGTTTCACTGGCAATAAATTAGCCTGATTTTGCGTAAGTACTGAAATTTTGGAATTCCGCTATTTTCAGAGCATTAGGCCACAGAATTATGCATAATTGGTAAATTATCCGTTTATACCACCCGAAGAGCTACACTGCATGCTTAATTGAAAATATGTAAGCAAATATTCAGGATTAACCGTTGAAGAACAATGTGTCAATTGTCACGCTTCGTTATATACGTTGTGGTGTGTCGCGATCATTTATCTCACTTTAAATGGTGGACAAGTTTCCCCACTTTCGTCATTTCCCCTTTAAATACTCTAATTGAAACTGAGCGAATTCAACGAGCTGAGTTTCTACAAATAGAGAATAATTGTGAAAAATTCTTTTTCTCTGTCTGTTCGTCACATAACTGTTTATCAAATTGATTGTTTCTTGCAATTTTTTTAATTCACACGTAATGAAATGTAGTTGCGCAAGCGGCTTTGTACTTGCAATCCAATTTTTGATTTTGGTCATTGTGTGTGACCCTATATGTTAGGCTATAACTCCAGAGGCATCACATCGAAAAATACAAACCATTACCACAACAGGATCGAGAGCTTTAGCTTTGCAGTTGTGCGTTTTTGTCAAAAGACCCGTTTTCGTGCTAAGGCGAAAGTTTAAAAAACACAACTGAAAAGTATTAAATTTTCAAAATGTTTACCCTGTAAGTTATTTGCTTCTTGGGAGTGACCAATGGGATTATAGGGTAATTTAGGCAGTCTAACACGTTGATTTCATTGTTTTAACTCCAGATTAATCATGTCGTTAACACTGTGGGACGGTATTTGAGCAAAATTTGGTAAATTTTCGCACCAAAATGGTCTAATTCTGCCACGCTTTCAGTATAAATATATTTAGGTTATCAGAATGTCTGTTTAAGTTTTCGGGGTTACTGAATACGATAAAAACAATTGTATTTTGTGGTACGCATCGAATGAGGCAAGTGTTGGGGCCGTGGAACGTAAAAAATTATATATTTTTTAATTTGTGATTTAAAATTTCAAAAGTAGTCTTTTTTTGATCAGTGGAGGAAGAAATAAGAAGGGATTTTAAGGTCTTCATATAACATTAAAATAACCACTAAAATATTTCCCATCTGTTATGGTGAGAGTTTAAAGAGGCTCTGCGAGCTAAATCTGGACCCTCTAGGTATTCCTTAAGCACCTTGCACGCTCCGTTTCTCCACGCTTTGCGAGTTACTCTTATATATGTTGTATTTTTATCCAAATTTGGAACAAAAGTTGGTGGGGCAGACATAAGAGTGGATCTTGTCCTTTCATCCCAAAGGGGGCCAGTTGACGTAAAAGCTACCGCGCCATCCCATAACGTATACACACAAGTGTCACGTTGTTCTTTCAGGGTTCGTCATGAACTGTTAGTTTAACCTGATATGCAAAGGAATTTATATGGTATGGCTTGCTGGAACATTATAAATCGTAGCTACAAAATAATCATATTATTTGGAGTGCTTTATCTTGTCGCAACCCTGTCTAAAAAATTGCCTCAAACACCATTCAGTGTGTCTGTAAGTCCTGTTATTAGTACTGAAATTTAGTAAGGTCTCCTCAAAGCGTCCGTGAACTACATGTCTTGATTGGTGATTGCATAAGGTATATTATGTGTGGAATAGTATGCACCTTGTGTCAAGAATGCAACGTTTTAGGAACAAAACATGACCATTTTTTGAAAATCAAAAAGCCAAATTTGTCAAGGTTTTTTCCAAATGGTTATAGCAGTCGTATACATATAGTGACAAGTTCCATTTCAGCTGCGAGGGAAAACAGTGTGAAATTGGCTAACGTACGCCCAGAGTGTTGTTTGCACTTTCAGTTTGACGCAGATGTGCATATGGGAAGGCGTTTCGTTTAGTGCATGGCGTACGGGCTGGGCGCTCAAACTCGAGACGCACCATGCCCATCATTAGATCCTAAAATCATCAGTTTTGGGTTTTCTAAACTTTCAAATTTCCCACAAAGGCAATAATATCACAGAAATACATTCGAATCCGAGCGAGAAAGAGAGTCATTTTGTCATTATAATTCAAAATAATATTACCTGTTTTAGCTATTTCTTTCTCTGTTTTGCCATATTTAGATTGATTATACCACCTTCCAGGACCGCTTAGTGTTTACAGTTTTGCTCCGACTAATTTTGGCTCAGGTTGCTAGCCGATGGTTACACACATAACCTGTTAACCATCATGACCTCATTTTTGTTTGAGATTTAATTTGTAACATTTCAATATTTGGGTTGAGGGGCTGTGTAATTGTCTTGCTTTACTATATTCATATGCTTAGTTTGTAAAATTGTCAATATTGGTATGGGCATTAGTGGTTTCTATTCAGTTGCGTTTCTTACCACTGTAATATTGAAAATTCTCTCCAAATATTTTGAAAAATATAATAACTATGTTTTAAGGAGCGGGTTGGTTCAAAAGATATGGGAGCCACAGCCACGGTAGACATCGAAACGGAAAAAGATCGGGACGCACAGGCTATTTTCGAGCGAGGACTTGCTATAAATAAAGTAAGCAACTGCCTTTAGTCTAGTCTTTACTGCATTATAACTTTTTTATATTCAGAGCTTGAGTGACAAATGATGTGTTTGACATATTGTGTTTTAGCAGAATGTAACCGTATGACCAACTCCTAGCAGAACGCATCACATGTAAACCATCATTGTATAATAGCTTTTCATCCACAACCGATGATATCGTACGGGGACCAATTATTCACCAGTGATACACGTTATATATCGACATTTGATATCGCAATAACAACCATTAAGTCAAATTTACGATGCTTTAAATAACATATGTATTGTTTGTGCATACAATGACAATAAAAACGAAGCATTTTTTGAAAATATTTGAGTGCAGTATATTTTCCTTAACGTAAGGTTGTTTGGAAATATAATATTATTTTTTGTTAAATAATTTAGCACATTATGTTTATTTTTGTTTTCTTACGTTTTTTCTCAACATCTTGCAACCTCATAAGTCGGTTATTTGTTTATGATGCTGGCTTTTTTTAGGAGTTAAAGGGAAAAGCAGAAGATAAGGTTTATCGTGGGCTGAATTCGTATACGAAGTTTTTTGAAGCCAAAGACAAGGCGGCGGGAAATGCATCCAGCGGATTGGTCAGGTTAGTTTTAGATATGCAGCAAGTGTCATTGTTTAGTTTAAAATTTAGAACATGTTCAAATTTTCTCCTAGCATATTTAATATCTGGTAGAATAGCATATTTAATATCTGGTAGAAGTATTACTATTTTAGTATCAGGTATTGCTGACTTTCCCAAACTGTGCCGAAAGTACCTGGGGAACCGAATTGGGGGCGAGAAATTTGGTTTTATCCCAGCTCCAACTGAAGGATTGAAAAAGGCGGCAATGTTGTAAATAACAGATTGGCTGTAAATATACAACAATAATGCACATTAAATAGTGAAACTCTAACGACTTTTTATTTAGTGTTTTAGCCTCCGGGGCAAAAATTTATGGATTTTAGTGGAAAAAGTGGAATATTTTGGCTCGCTGAAAAAATGTCCTATTTGTAGTCGTGGAGAAAATTAACTGGGGTTTACTCGTGGAAGCCAAAAAATACTTAACCGGGGCTGAACTGGGTGACACCTGGGGAAGGTCGAAATACCTAGGGTGATGTCCCTCCCTCCGTTGGAAAGCCAGTTTTGCTTTATCACGAATAAGATAGAATTTGTAACATATTTCAATATTTTATATTACAAACAAGTGCAATGTGATTATATATATAATATATATATATTGAACGATGACCGAGATGGAATTCACTGTACTCTGAATCATTGGCGTCCCGTTCTGGAGGTAGGTGCTGAAAGGTATAAATAAATAATGTATGTATCCGTATATAAATGTTTGTTTATGTCATTTATATATCTTACATGCTGACACTCCGAGGCCTCAGGAGAGGGGGTTAGCCTGGGTTGGCCCAGGTGGGTAGTAGCCCTCCAGGGTATGGGGCACTGAAGAATGTTGACCAATGTTTGAAGATTTCACGCCCATTGCTTATTCTTACCTTATTTTTTTATCAAATTTTACCAAAATTTTCCGCGCGCCTTGGGGAAGGGGGTAAAGGCTAGCATGTATGTATGACATATATCGGCGAAAGACTAAATATTTAGTCATAATTAAGCTTTTAATATTATAGTTGTTAAATACATGAACATGAATGACACAGTCAAAGCATTTATTTCAGTACATTATGTTATTTGAAAAACATACTAGCCTTTGATGATCACTAATACGAAAATATTGCGGCAAAATGGGATTCGCAAGGTGCATTATAGGCAAATAAATTTCACATAAATGCATAATTTTGTAACTTGCTGTTTATATAATTTTGCACTACAATTTGCTAAATTTATAGGAAGGGTCCAATTCGTGCTCCAAATTTTCTCCGCCAAACGGTAAGATGGGACTATCAACCGGATATTTGCAAAGACTATAAAGAAACTGGTTTCTGTGGTTTCGGCGGTGAGTTGTATATTTATAAAATTGATATGCTGTGTTATCACTATTACATGTTTCCTGCTTAGGTTCTTATGCACTTCATTTTGTGAGCATGGGTAACCATCCAGACGCAATCGAGGTGATAAAGCTAGCTTTGTTGAAACCGACCTCTGTCATTTCCTATATTCACGACGATGTTTGTTAATAGTCATGACACTATGAAAACCTAACCGTTTCAGTTCGTCTAAAACAAAGCGTCCCGACTCTCACTCCTTTGACGTCTACAATAATGCAGTAATCTCAGGAATGTTTGGCTATAATTATGAGGTCTAAAACAGATCTCTCTTATCGCTTCACATTCCCAAAAACGAAGGCGGTGTTAAGGACTCACATGTCAGGTGACCTCTCACAAAATATAATTTTTTGGCGTATAAGGTATAAGATAACCTCGAATTTGAGCTATTACCGGTTCAATATTTTCAAATTTGTAACCGTACTCATGAATTTTCTCAATTACTTCGATCAGAGTAGTGTTTTAATTTGTTTCCGTCAAATTCCTTTCAGAAAATGAAATATTATGTATGAAGAGCATCGCCACGAGTGGTGATGGTGCTAAGGGTTACGCATGCTATGGTTTAGAGGATCCAGTTATACCAAGATTTGGGGCGTGCACCCACATTATAGACATGCGGGTAGTACTGACAGGCTAGCGGCGGTGTCCTCCAAAGGGCGATAATGCAGCAGTGATAAATTGAAGATGAAGGTGGCACTCATATTCTATACGTTTCAAAAGCATCTTTATTGAATTCTAAGTGTAGTGAGTGGAACGAGTGTAGAAAAGAATTATCACTGGCCAGGGTGATAAATTTCGACGTTGTCCATTTCTGGGTTTCGTGGGGTGACACGCATAACTCAAATTCGGCTGGGCGGATTGACTTGCGCGATAGCTCGCTCGGAAGCTTAAAATATGTAATTCAAAACGGGATTCTAACTCCTTCGGGTCGTAAAAGTGGGCCAAATGGGTTAGGGTCTGATCAAAAGTGGGTTCAACAAAACACTTTACATAAATCGTGAAGATATGTTAGCCAAATTAGGCTAATTTTGTAGGGAGAAACAACCCTATAAGGCCGTGTGTCGTGCTTTGCTACATGGCTCTTTTAGGCTGCAGGATCTGTGTCCAAACTGGTTTTTAACTTGTTACGCAAAACGCCTGAGCTATACGTACCACCTATACGTACGTACCATCTTCCTCCACACGACTGAGCAGCCACATGAATTTGACGGATTCAGACTTGTTGATTGATTCACATTAGTCATGCAAATTGGAGGAAGTTTCAGCCTTGTAGACACAAGGCCAGATAGATGAAAGAAAAAGATACATAACAATCAATTAGAGGGCAGGGCATCGCAAGTATGCAACCGCTGCTTGAACGATGACAAATTAGGGGCATGAACCACATTTGCGGGAAGATTGTTCCATATCCGCACCACCCGGTGACTGAAGAAATGTCGGCGCAGTTCCAAACGAGTTATATCGGCTGTTTCTAATTTCCGATCATGCCCGCGGGTAATAAAATAACCTCGGTCGAAGAACTTCGATAACTTTATGTCAACGTCTCCATTAAACAGTTTGTAGACCATGATTAAATCGTTTCGAATACGACGTGTCATCAATGACTGTATACCGTAAAAACTTAGTCGATCATTATAGTCCCAGTCTCTAACTACCGGCATCAGTTTAGTAGCGATTCGTTGTACTCTTTCGATCATAGTAATGTCTCTATCAAGACATGGGCTCCAAACAATAACAGCGTATTCTACGTGTGGCCGAATGAGAGAACGGTACAAATTTAACCAAATCTTTTTTGTCCATCGTTTGATTGTCCTACGAAGCATATGGATTACACGAAACGCTCTTTCGGCGACTAGACAGCAGTGCTCGGAGAACTTTAAACTGCTACAAAATACTACGCCAAGATCTTTCTCTTCAGAGGTCGGTTGCAATAACTCGTTCATCAGCGCATACGGTACCTGCGGATTATCATATCCCATGTGCATGACACTACATTTACTAATATTAACTAATAAAGACCACTCATTACAAAAGCACGATAAGCCGTCTAGATCACCTTGTAGGCAGTCAAAACTCAAATCGGGGTGTGTTCTCAATATTCTTCTGGACAGTTTTATGTCATCAGCAAATTTGAAAATAGCTCCAGACACATATTCGTCGATGTCATTTATGAAAATTAGGAACAACAAAGGTCCCAAAACCGACCCTTGGGGGACGCCACTTGTCACATCCGACCATGCTGATGCAACACCGTTTAAACTAACATATTGACGCCGTCCAGTTAAGTAGCTACTAAACCAGTTCAAAAGACTGCCGCTTATACCATACAATTCAAGCTTCGTAAGCAGCGCTTGATGTTGCACTTTGTCAAAAGCCTTACAAAAATCGATATAAACCGTGTCTACCCAATCACCTGCATCCACACACTTCGTAACAAAGTTTAAATATTCGAGCAATTGTGTTGATGTCGACTTTTTCGGCATGAAACCATGTTGAGAGTTATAGATCAATTCGTTTCGAACTAGGTAAGCCATTAAACGATCCCGAACCAGAAGCTCCAGCACTTTGCTGACAGACGAAGTTAAGCTAATCGGACGATAGCTATCACATTTACTACGATCACCTTTGTTTTTATACACTGGAATTATCTTCGCCTCCTTCCATTGGTCTGGAAATGTGCCAGTCAAAACGGATTTGTTAAAAATGTCAGTCAAGCTACGAAGAATCGAAGTTTTGGTCTTAACTAAAAACAAGTTACTGATATTATCAATCCCAGGCGAGGCATTGACCCTAACAGAATCAATAGCGGCGGAAACATCTGCTACTTCAAAATGCATCATAGAGATACGCTGATCTGTCTTGAAAACTACAGCTGGAGCTGTGAACTCAGCTACATTAAAAACTGACGAAAAATGACTGTTAAATAGATCACAATCCTCAACGGCAGATTCTGACAATGTTCCGTCAGGACGACGCATTGGACCAACTGTAGGTTTGATAGACTGTCTCTTAAGCGCATACTTGAAAAAAGATTTACGGTCGACATCGATGTTTTCAGCCAACTTATGTTCATATGCTTTTATGGCTTGATCAACATGAAAAGATGCCAACTGAGCCTTTTCAGTATAACTGGCCCATGCTTCAGCAGTATTTCGTCGTTTGTATCGACGAAACGCATTTTGCTTTTTCTTCAACGCTCGCCAGGCCAGACTATCGGCCCATAGAGGCTTTCGAAGTCTACTATTCGATTTGTGTTTTACAAATCTGTGGATACAGCTCTGTAACATGGCACATAGAACTCTCCACATTGACGAAACATCCACAGCTCTGCTTATCGCACCAACATCAGACTGGGAGATTGCTTTGCACATAGCAGCCCACGGGGCTCTTGACCAGTCTAATTGAGTCCGAACACGGTAGTTACTACTGTGATTGGACGAATAACATAACAAAAATTCGACACACAAATGATCTGATGATCGAAGAGGGGCTAAAGTATCTACATTTATAACAGCGTTAGTATCGTTGGAGAAAACAAGATCGAGAATGCTCGATCCGCGAGTACACACCTCAATATGCTGCGTTAAACCGGCAGCTAGTACACAGTCCATAAATTTATCATCTGCTGATGGCCACGTGAAATTTATCCAGTCAATATGTGGTCTGTTGAAGTCGCCACAAAGACAAACAAGCCAATATTTTTTACTATCAACTAATTGTTCAATCAAGCAATGGAGAACATCATCGTTTTCTAAAGACGAAGTAGGGGATCTGTAGAAGCAACCAATTAGAATGCTCCCTGCGGATACTTTCAATTCACACAAAACAACATCCTCGAATTTACTACTGTCAATGTCATTCATTTGAACCGCACCAATTTCATCCTTTACTATGATTATAGCCCCCCCCCCCCCGCCCCGTCTGTCAACCCGATCTCGACGAAACAAAGTATAATTTGGGATACTAAATAGATTGTCATCGTCCAAGCAGGTTGCCCATGTTTCCGTAATACACACAACGTCGTAATTGTTAAATGAAACAAACAATTCAAGATCATTAAACTTGTTCCTAATAGATCTAGCGTTTATTAATATACACTTATAACCATAATTATTTACTCTCATTACTCCAGACGAAATTAAACTAGTAGTATTTACAGAAGACGCATTTTCCACTTCATTTAAATCACCAGACAAAGAACAATTATTGTTATTACTAAGTGTATTAATATAATTAGAAACAGATGAAATATTAGATACAGTTAAAACCTTAGGTAAAATATGATCAGACACACTTACTCCACCGGTGGATGTTATTGGTCTCACTTTGTAGAACAATTCACCCTCTATATAACGGCACATGACATGCTACAATTGTCCTTATTTACGTTGCAGGGTTGGGTCAAAATAGGGTTTTAATGACACAATGAGACCCAGTATAAAAGGAAAAGACTATATCTCCGCAACAGCTTGAGCAATATAGGTGTAATTAGTCTCATTTTGTAGAACAATTCATTTTTTATGTGGCAGCACACAGTATGCTGGTGTCGTCGCTATTTACTCAGCGCTGTTACCTGAGCGGCACAGCTAAAGTTTACTCATGCATAACTTTAGCTCATAATTTAAAGCCTCTGCTAAATAGTGAAAAAGTGTTTTATCACAATGTCGTAGTTCTTCGTGACATAATGTTACGTCTCTATTTTTATCCAACGCTTCTGTGAAGAGTTATAATTCGAGCTGTCGGAGACAGTATGCTGAAACAACAAATTACAAATACCACGCATGATAATTTGCGGCAGCCACATATGTGTTTTGGTGCCGTTAACTGATAATGAAATAATCTCCACACGCATTGTATTAAATTAAATGCATAATGCGACTGTAGCAGTAGCTGCAATATGCTTGCACTGTCGTTTGATTTAATGTACCATTTGTTTCAAATAGAATTTCGGAATTGAATTGGTTCCTAAACCTTAATTATTCGCAATTTTTAAAGAAGATATTGCTCATAATAGTACCATACCATATACAGAGCTTGGCATATAAATTCGCTAAAATTTCAGTCAGTATGACTTTTTGTTCTAATGGTACCTCCTGGACTCACTTAGGTGCTTCACGAGCTATTAAGCTGATAATGTCTTAAATATTTGCCGTATCGGAAGCCACTGCGATCAAATATCAGCTTGTCTAATGGTGTGTGCTTTCTGTTTTGAGCCTGGCAATTTCTACGTTCTTGCGGTTTTTTCAGATTTTTTCAAAGTTTCGACTTTCACAGTTGGTATTGGTGTGCAACCGATTTATCTACATACATGATTATGGTGGCTATTATAGTTAAAGTGTTAAGGTACTTCATTGGTGGACTACTGAAGTGAAGACTCAGTAACATTTGATCAGTTTATTCAAAAATAAGCAGTTTTACTCCGCTTTACCGTTGTAACATGTTAATGTTATTAGTTTTGGTTATTGTTGCCCAAATATCTCTAAAATTTGAGCTCATTCAATTGTATTAATACTAAGTTGTGTGATTTTATCCATATTGCATACGAAGGATTACATAATTGTGCTCAATATGAGCGACCGCATAGCGAAATCGGCCAGGTATTGACAATTACATTTTTCAGAAGATAAATCATCACTTCTAGTCAAAGCGTGTACAAGGATGCTACCACTATCGTATTGCAGACACTAAAATGTAACGTACCATACAATATTGATGCAGTGTGTTATAATATAGGTCCTGGATTATAAGCACTGCAGACTTCAGCTGCATTAGTGCAATTCTCGGTTCAGTTACACAAATAAATGCCCTGGCTGGCTACTGCAATCCCTGCATACAGTTATCTCGCATGCGATGGTGAAACTGAGCGAGCTTGATATCATTTTTAAGTTATATTTTGGTTGATATTCTTTAACAGGCTGAGTTTGATGTATACACCAACCTAAACCCTCTGGAACCCTAAACCCATCAAAAAGAACATACGTATCAAGTATTTGTGCTGGTTTCTAACTAAAACCATCGTATTCAGCTTATCAAAAACCTACAGATACTATTCTTGGGGCCCTGCACGTAATGAATAGCCAACGGCTAAGGACAGGCTATATTCTGAAAATCTAGTTTATTGACCATTAACCCGTTAAAAACCTTTGAAAACGCATGAAATTTGTGCTGATTTCCATATAACCAAACAATATTGTATTCAATATACCGAAAAACCCTTATGCAGACTATTTGTGATGTCATGTACCAAACTACTTAAGACCGACTATATTCTAAAAATCAGAATTATTGACCATAACCCATTGAAAAGGCATGAATATACACGTATATTCTGATTAACCAAATCACTCTATTGAAGTTTTCAGAAAGACCTATACGTAGACCATGACCAAACAATGAAATCACGCTACACTTTCGAAATCGGGTTCGTCGCCCGTAAAACCTTTTAAACCTCATGTAAAGGTATAATATGTCAAGGTAGACTCTAGATAGCACAACCATTGTATCCAGCGTGCTTGATAACCTATGCATAACATGCCGAATTTAAAAAATCACTATATTGCAAAAATCGCTATGGCAGAGAGTCGACGAACCATATGCGGGCACGCAGCTGCCGAAGGAGTGGTGTAACAAAAATGTGCGATGAGCAAAGTACTAAATTTCGATGAACTGGCTTTTTCAATGCGAAGCGTGTTTCGCAAAATGTGGGCTGCCAGGCACTAGTACCCGTGCATGGCCAGATTTGGCAAAGAATGCTTAAAACCTTGTTTTTGCTATTTTGCTCGGAAGATATGGTCGGAGCTGTTCGCGTTTAATTAAAGGGTACATCGTTATCATTTTTGCTGTCGAACAATAAATTTTATCGAAATCTATTCGAAGATGAGTTATATCGCAGCGATACCTAGAAGATGAAATTTTCCAGATTTTCCCCCTAGCGTCCTTAGCTGAAACTCCACTCGGTTCGCTTCCTTCTTCTCAACTACAAAAATAGTTCAACGTTCCTAGTATCGACTGTCGAAGCACAAGGCTAAGTTAGCAATGTGTTAAGTAATTAAAATGACATTTATTGGGCGTCGTTTCATATTTTCGATTATACGCTCATTTTTCTCAATTTAATAACCTTGCAATGTTATTACCTTAGTTTTAGATTCATGCAAATTCATGCACGATAGGTCTGACTACAAACATGGTTGGGAACTTGAACGGGAATGGCAGCAAGGAAGCTACGGGAAAGGAGGTACGTTATATTAGCATTGTTATTCTATAATTACACGCTATTCGTTGGCAATGTATCTGTACCGCACTTGAGTGCAAGGACGCAGATACGATTTGAAACGATACGGAAGTGTCAGGGGATGCAACATTATTTTAATTGCCTTATTAAAAGATTATATTTTGAACAGTGATGGGACTGTCTCAACTTCAAAAAATGGGGTCACCAGTCCCTCCTCCCTTATCTTCTCCCTTGAGTATATAATTACAATATTGTCTGTGGTCTATAGTCGTTTTATGGTGATTGCAACCGAGGTCTGTGGATCAATTTAATTTTTTGCAATACATTAAATGAAATACTGTTGTGTTTTTATTTTGGTCTTGCACACTACTGCGGATACAATCTATTTTGCCGTGTTTAGAGTTAGTTAAGCCAATGTTTCGTTGTGGGTGCATCAAAATTCTAAGCTATTTAATTTTTTATATATTGTATTTAATAAAATACTGTTGAGTTTTTATGTGGGTAGTACACATTAGGGATACAATCTATTCTCTTCAGCCGTTATATTCCCTACATGCAACACTTGCAGACTTGTGAAAATTAGAATTAGTTACGCCGTATTTTGTTTCCTATCTGCATTAATTTTTACAGTCGTAACGTTTCAGCTGCAAAGGCAGAGTAAAAATTTTCGTAACTCGAAAACAGAAAACTATGACATAAGTAATTTTGGCATTATATACATCGAAAAAGAATATTACTGAAAGAGTGATAATTTAGATGACGAGAATTATGAAATAAGTAGCGACGACGAAGATTTGCCTTTCAAATGTTTTATTTGTCGACAAACGTTCCAGGATCCAGTTATTACGAAGTACGTTCAACGCTCAATTCCCTGAGTCCCTTTATATTACTTATGTTTTTTCTTATTTAATGATACAGTGGTTGCATTCTTTGTTAGGTAACTGCATACTTATTTGTATTTTTGACAGATGGCCAAATTATCCAGAATGCAGGTCATTTAAAATTAAAAAGGTGCACAATAGCTGTCAATGACGTAAACTAGTGAAACTAAATCTGAGTGTAGTGAGTGAGTGTAGTAGTTTAACGAATGAGGCGAAGAATTTATTCTTACTAGCCGCCACAGTGGTGAAACTTGACAATGTCCGTTATTTTTAGTTTTTAGGGTGATATGCATAACTCAACTTTGGCCGGTTAGATTAATTTGTTCTAATGCTCATTATAGCTGTGTAAATCTCTACAACATATTCAACACTCATAATTCACCATATTGTCGACAAGACGAGCTACTAGTTTTTAAGAGAATTTTGTGCAAATGTTCTTTCGTCATACCAACCAAGCACTAACTCACTGGCATAAAGTTACTGTTGTCAAAGCTAGTCAGAACTGTCATCGTGAAAACTAACGCAATATAGCCAGTGCATTGTGCCAAAATGATCCAGCATTTCAGCCTATTGGCTATTTTTCAGCCGGGGCGGGTTATAATGCCTTCTACAGTCATGGCTGGAAATAGGTGCATAAAAGTTGGTCGAACTTTTTATCGATTGATTTCGATTGAGCGAAATTTTCGGCCACTTTCTATTCTATTAAACGAAGTTTTAATCTATTATGGCAGTCGATAATTGCTGTTAAACGAAATTTCGATTGATTTCGATGATACATACATAGTTTTGTTTGGGACAAACTGGAGTAAAGGAAGAATTATCTCAACAAAAAAACAATCTATTTTATTTTTAATATAACTACTTTTATTTTTTAATCTCATTATATAAACTACAACAATACATATACAATATCAAAACACTAATAGTTTTTAAGAGAATTTTGTCAAATTTCTTCTCGAACCAAAAAGCACAACCTGAAAAAAAAAAACAAAAAAACAAAACAACCAAAAACCACACCCCGACCAAAAAAAAAAAAAATTTTCGGCCACTTTCTATTCTATTAAACGAAGTTTTAATCTATTATGGCAGTCGATAATTGCTGTTAAACGAAATTTCGATTGATTTCGATGATACATACATAGTTTTGTTTGGGACAAACTTGATTGAGATAAGAATATTCGTTTTGGTAGGAAATCACGGCATTTCTTAACTGAAATAACTACTAACGAATAAATATGGGATTATGAGAGAAGTTCGTAGTTGAATGACTCACAAGAAATGACGAACATCTAGCAAGTAGTGCTTTGATTTCGAGCGACCATTTCTGGTAGGTAATGCAGAATATTAGAGACCACAGTCACGGACAGTGTTAACTGCACAAAAACGCACGCGTACAAACTTAAATCGTTTTAACGTTTTTGCGTACGTGCGAGTTTAAACGCATTGTTTGCCTGCGTGTGCTTTTAAACGCATTTGCTTGCGTGTGCGTTCAAACGCATTAGCGTGCGTGTGCGTTTAAACACGTGTGGAAGCGTGTACGTTTAAACACATTGCGTGCTCGTGTCTTTAAATACATTTGCTTGATGTGCGTTTGTTCGTGTGCAGTTAAGCCTGCCCGTGACTGTGTGAATATTTTCCTTTTTTGTACGTTCCGTCACACAGAAATTTTGATATTGAAAATAAAACAGATATCATACGTTGATCACTACGTTTCAATAGCACAGAAGTTAGCACGTCATTCACCTCGTGATATGTATAAGTTTTTCACCTTTCATTAAGAACTCGCTGTAAGTCCACGTGTGTAAATACGATTTAATGCAAAGCGACTGTATGTCTCAGCCTACATTCTATAGGTTTAAACCAATTTTGTGCACAAAATGTGCGCTGCAAAGACTCACTACGAATAATTATGAAAGTTTAATTTCCGCACTGGATGTTTCAACTTTCAGATGCAAGCATTACTTTTGTGAAAAATGTGCTCTCGATCACTACAGGACGTCGCAGCGGTGCTACTCGTGTGGGGAACAAACTGGAGGCGTTTTTACTCCAGCAAAAGGTTGTTAAGCACTAAACTTTTCATTGTACTTGGGTTACATCATGACCTGTGGCGTCATCTGTAAGTACGATTGTAACTTAAACGTTCTAGCTGGAGTGGAAAATTAGTTGTGTATATGAGCAGTTACATTTCGGAAAATAACATTTCTTTATTACTACATAAAAGTTAGATTAGTTTGAACAGCGTATTTACCAGAAAATTTTTTAAAGACTCGGAACTTTCATATTTGCATCATAACGGCAAATAAAGCCGATGTCATTTTGCTGCACTAAAAACATTGTATTTTTTACGAACGAAATTATGTCACATCCGGCAACAACTTCCTTCCTACTTTAGTCTAGTGCCAAATTTGTATTTTTCGTACTTAAATCATGTCCTGCACAAATTCTTACTATTCTGTGATAGCCTTTAGTGTTGCTAGTACATCATTGCATTACCGACACTTTTGTTTTTTCGCTATCGAACCAGGAGTGCAAAAGCTTAGTTTTACAAGAGGCCGGAAGAAAATAAACCGCAGGGATACGATGTCATTAGGCAAACTTTGTGGATGTAGAATGCTTTGCTTCAATATTTTGAACTGTGGTGACAGCAGTAATGAAGGAAAATGATTGTCGCACGATCCTTGTCTGAAAATAAAGATAACAACAATTTTTTTTCAGGCTTTTATACTAGATTTCGTGCAATTTTATGTAATTGTAAATAATTTTGAATTTAATAATTACCATGTTGAAATAATAATAGTGCTAATTATTATGAAATATAATTTTAGAAATAATTATGCGATTGAAGACAGCTGCTGCTGATGTTTCTAAACCTAACGATGATCACGAAGATGACGAAGTAGCTGCATCGCCCGACGATTCATGACCTACAATTGTTATAAGTGATGGTTTCGTCTAGCATCAGGCAGACTACATGCCAGGTGCTATGATTTCAAAATACCACAGTTATGGCTTGCTATAGCTATTCGACAACATTGAGCTGGCTTGAACACCATTTCCTGTAAAACATTGGCGGAAAATTAACGGCGTGACTATTGCACAACTTCGCTAACCTACTCGTTTTGACAGAACCAACAAGAACTCTGGCCAAAACTCTAAAAGTGAACCTTAAGCTTCTCGCTCCATAACACAGTCACTGCAAACGTCGATGAAAATAATCAGATACCACTTCGTTCACCGTGTCGCTACCGAGCCATTTTATTTACTACAACAATAATTATTCCTGTTTGAGATGACCAAATTCACCTTCAGAAACCTTGTGTTTAAATGATTTAATGTGGATTCCGGCAGAATGGATCATGGCTGGCCACCCCACTACGTATTGTGTATATGGCACATTCATCCGTTTGCACTTTAAATCGATTAAATGGTGTATTTTTGATACCGTCTTTGTTACGATGTCCGACCACATCTACAATTACACCTTCCGAATCAGCTGTCGATGAACATGAAATCGTAGCGCTCCAGAGCTCCAGCTGCTTCTGTTATTACCCCGTCAGTTTATCTTCTTTTTATGTCACCTCCTCCTCGGCTATTTCGTGCATATTATCCGCAAATTTTAATATGCCAAGCATAAGCAATCAACAACTTACATTTGAATTTTTAGACATTTCAATCTATTATTGTTATTTCATTCTAAAATATTAGATATATTCTGGAAATTCTATATTTTTAGTGTCTCAAAACTCTGTAAATGATTTCTATTGCTGTTGATGTGTTATTGTTATAAAAACTTTTTGTTGAAACAGAGCTGCTGAGGGTGCTACATAGCAGGAAAAATCGTTTCGTGAAAATTTCGGTTTTATCTGTCGGTATAACTCGTCTTCGGGCGGATGGATTTTGGGAAAATAATTTTTGTTTTGCCCGGAAATGTGATGCTCTGTAATAGAAATGTAAGAGCTCTGACCCCATCTTCCGCTTTACATTTGTCAACAACTGGTTGTTATCCATTCTTTGCCAAATTTATATGTATATAACTACATCTGTTTCGGGGCCATTATTTCTTTACTAATTAGCATATCATCAAAAAACGAACTAGTCAGAACCAGCTCCGGAGATCTCCAACCTGACCAACATCATTTTTGTGGTTCCACTCCCTGGGATGGTGTGGGTCCGATAATAATTCGTCAAACCTTTTCCAGAAATATTGTTTTTTAATTTCTGCATGTCGTTTCGTATTTTATCTTTCAACGACTGTGTAAGTTATGAAGCAGTATATTGCGACGGTTTATTATGGTAGCCTCTAACATGACCATATCGTACATTTTCTGGGGTTTGTGGAGTTTTAGCGTTGAACAACTGGATTTTTTTAATATATCGTGCATGCTGTAGTTGATTTGTGATGGATCGCTTTCAAAACATTTAAAATCGTCCATACAGGTGTTTTCGGTATGCAGAATGCGATGGTATTGCTGTGTATAAACCTTGACTTTACCTGAACTTGACTTTGTTGTACCTAATGATAATCATAACAGCGTCAATATTCGCGCCATTTCATTCTTGCTTACGACATACTAGTATAACATTTAGATACAAGTAGCTATTGTGGAATCCATAATTATGCGTCGAATATAGCTGGATATACATATATATTCAGGATCATGTCATGTTCTCCCTATAACGGAGATGAGACTTGACATAAAGTACTATGGCAGAAATTGAAAGTTTAATTGAGAGCACATGCTGTGCTTAGGCTTTAGTAGGCTAGACTTATCTCAAGTATAGGCTTAACCTTCGGCTTACAGAGTCGAAACATTTGAAGAAGGAAAACTTGAGAAGATACGCTAAGGTGGCGGGAACTTGACATTATCATGCTTATATCTCCTGCGGATCCAAAAGCGAATGCCATGGGTTCGACCATCACCCCAACTCAACTTTTCAGCCAGTTGCTATTCACATTCTTTTGTTACCACTCCCTTGCAGTAAACACAAACGAAAAATTGTCAGTTAACAATGGAGTTTGTATGTTACTGAAGTCTTGCCAAACCCATAATCTTCGTTCACCACACCCCAATTACTTTCCTAATACCCTGTTGACTGTTTATTGTTTTGATGAAATAAAATACAATATGTATGAAATATATAATATAAAAATAAAGACCAGCTTTATGCCTTATATCGAAACTCGGACTGATATCGAATATAGCAGCTTTAAATCTGACGTAAATTCGTTTGGATCCGCTCAGTCGGTAGAGCGTCTGCTTACGAGCTCAAAAGCTAAAGGTTGCGGGTTGGAATCTAGCCCCAGCCCAACTTTTCAGTCATCTGCTTTTCACATCCGTTCGTTACTGCTCACCTACAATAATTATATACACCTATATTTAACACTCAGAATTCATAATCTTGGTGATAAGACTAGATAAGCTACTTGTTGTCTGTAGTTACTTTCTTGTTTTGGAAGTATAGAAATATTTAAAAGTAAAGGTTAATTCAAATTGACTTTGGAACTTGAACGACAAAATGAGCGCAGACGATGCTCTAGCTTTGCAATATATTATATATACGGTGTTTAAATTGCGCTTAGTCCTGTACCAGCATTCAGTTTTGTTTCTCCTTAAAACGTTTTCTGAAATTTCTAATTAATAAACCTGAAAGGGTATGTGTTTCTGAAATAATATGGTTATAAACTCGTTTTATCAGCTATTGAGGTCAACTACTATATTGACGAATGTTAATTGCCAGTGAGAATAATTAGATTTAGAAGCCAGTTCAATGTCAAACTAAATCAGCGAGTTCATTAGTACGGATCCACTAATATCGGTCTATCAGCGAAAGGGTTACCTTTTCAAAATATTTACGCCACTTAAGGTAGACGTGGTTTTGCTCGAGTGGTGGGGAATGGGTACTGGTGTAGTAGTAGGTTGTGTGCAGGTATTATTCCTTTGCTTCGACTGCTCCTGACGAGTGTTCCTGTTGTGATTCTTATCCTCTTGTTGTCCTCTCTGTTGAGACCCCTCTGTTCTGCTGCACTGTCTGATGGGCTGTGAGTATGGAGTTCGCTTGTGAATCGGTGTATGTATGAAATCTTTTATTGTTGTCTGTTTTGTGTTCTAGTTTCTCCTGCCCCCTGCCCTTGGCCATTGGTGTCTTTGGAACTGGTATTCCCCCGTGTAGGGTATTTGTTTTGTGACTCCTCTATGTGTTTTGTGGGTATACGTTTTTTTAATTGTTTTTGGTTGGGGAACGGGTTTTTCTCTAAAACGCTGTTTTAGAAATTCCTTCCGTGTGGGATGGGTCAGGCCTATCCTGTCCCGCGTATTTTTCTTCTCTTCTGCCGAGTAGGTAGTGTGAAGACGAGAAGAAACGTGTTGTAACTATTTTTCTGTTGTGAATATAGGGGGGGTTAAAAATGAGAAAAGAGAGTGAGAGCTTCTGGTGTGTTGTAAAAAGAAGAAAAGAGGGTGGTGCTCGTCTGTTTTCTCCCGTTTCCCGAGCCGCTTGTGTTTGTAAATTTTCTTTTCAGGCGAAACCATGTGTTTGTATTTGTAATTGCTTGAAACTAATTGCAGAAGGTGCCCCTAATGTAAAAGATAAGCGGGTCATCCGGGCAAGGGTGCGACCCGGTCGAAAAATGTGACCCGGTTCCAACGCTGACATCTACAGTTACACCGTGAACGATAAACCTCGTAGTTTATGTCATGAGATTTCCACTTTCTGTCCGGAATTAGGGATTTAGCTACGGTTGTTTGGATTAACTGGACCAACTCCGCTCGCTTCGCTCGCTCCGTTTAAATATCAGCGTACCAACATATTCATCCATATTAAACGTAGCCACGTATTTGAAAGACAATTCCCCCGCTTCGTAAAATTTGATCAACGCTTTGTACATTCCAAGTGGAGTACCGCCTAGAATAACAGCATATTGCTAAATCGTTATTTTGCGTTTTTCGTTGCATTTTAATTTAAACACATATATACCGAACGTCGGATTCCGGGACGATGAATCACAGAGTCAACGGCAACAACTACCAAAGAAGAGAGATGACTTCGAGGAACAAAAGAACTTTGCAATTTCTTTGTATTAGAGTTTCCTTTCACATTTTAAGCATCGCATTAACACCGGTATGCAGCATGCTACCAAAAAATCGCACTGATTTGCATCACATAATAATACATAAAATACAGAACCTTCCTTAAACAAATTAGAACGCTATAACCCTGCATTTCCGAAATAGCCAAAAATACATGCCAGCCTTGCTTCGAAAACAAAATAATTCTAAATAATCCAACTAAAAACACACATGACAAACGTGGATGAAATAATGCAAATTTAATCAAGTTACACGAGAACGACAGATTTAATAACACCCACAGTTCCTGCTGAAACATAATTACAAGTTAAATGACAAGTTTACCACACATCAAGTTATCGGTTGGACAAATCGCAACGACATTTACCAATGTGGACAGTTACGTGACATCTACATGATATGTATGTGTAAACAAACTGCTCGTAAGCAATGCAGAACACATCACGCAATACTGCTACAAAATCCATGAAAAAGAAAATAATTTATTCTGTATCTTCATTATACACGACTTATGACAAGATTTCGGCAGCGGATTACTGCTAAATTCTCCTTTCGCTGAAAAGCTTACCTTAAACAACGACATAGTTAACAAATACTAGACTACGGAGTATTTCGAAAATTGTAATGCATGAGTCCATATTACGTGTGTACAGTTGGGTTGTTATTTTGTCTAGTCAGTTCAAGATCGTAAAAATGATGCATGTACGCGAACAAAGATTTTCCCTTAGAAGATATGTAATATAGCAACAAGCAGGTGCTGTTCGCGGTCGCTATTCTGCGATTTAGCATAGCATTTTTCTGACCACGTACACTGGAAAACGCGATTACCAATCGCGTTTTTGCGTATACTACAACACACACATAGATCGCGAACATAGATGTCCGATTCAGCATGTCATTTGATGAACGCGGACAACCGTGTGAAGTGTAGAAATGTGCACGTTCGCAAATTCCCCCCAAACTTAGCAGGGAACTTATTCGCGTTTATTAATGTGCGAATACTGACGGCAGTAATGTGAACGCGAACAATGTATGTAGCTTGTGATTTTGACAAAAGAGCAACCATGGTGTACGTACCTAAGATGGACTCACGTATAAATACGCTAGTGTATGATTAATTACTACTGTTTCTTTGTGTCTTATAAACTGTCTTGCAAAGATCGATGTCTGTTGAGAAATTAAAACAGCTAAAAAAGCTACCTGAACAATCAACGCTGCATATTTGGTTTTTATTTTATACAAAAATCAAGAACAGTGTTTCAGTTACGGTATACATAGGTTGTAAGGTAATTTTCACTAGAAATTATGGAAAATATTTATTATAAAATATGTACGCCACGCATATATCAAGAAGATATGAAACCGAAACTGCGATTCACGAAAACATTAGCCGGACCGGAATTTTGCCGGAACCGCAACCAAAATTCCGGTTACTCCCTGTTATACAGCTAAGTGTCGAATACAATATAATTTGGACCAAGTGCACACACCCTTACCGAAATTGAATACGTAATGACATTTCGCAAAATTCTTGTTTTGCGGAGAGGAGGATATTACAGATGACAGCTTACTGCAGCCGCTTAATGTTGAATTTTTCAAACAGCAAGACATTATTCTACAGCAGATTATGTCACTATGCTATTTCATCCAAAAACAGGGTCCCGCTACAGATATTACCATATTAATATCCTGGCGGTACTGCAACATATTCTCTAAAATCACGAATATGCATAACTAATAACTCTCAAAACCAAAGAAAAACGGAGCGAGCGTGGCTATTCGACATTTGCAGCATATGACTGTGTAACCCTGGATATTTTCCTCTAGGCGCCAAGCGGACAGAAACTTCCCAAATTTATAAAGGGGAAACGAAGCGAGCGTGGCTATTCGATATTTTGCAGCATAAGGCTATGGATGGAACCCTGTATTTCTTCCTCTAGGCGCCAAGCGGACAGAAACTTTCCAAATTTATAATAGGGAAACGGAGCGAGCGAGGCTATTAGACATTTGCAACATAAGACTTTGTAACCTGGATCTTTTCCTCAATGCGCCAAGAGGACAGAAACTTTCCAAATTTATATATCGCAACTTTTAATAGAAATAAGTTCAAGCGTTATTATCGTATTAGATAAACACCGTGAATGAACAACCGCCTTCATCATATTAAGTACACACGAAAACATATACATCAGTTTTCTAAACATATACTACGTACAACCGTGTAGCTTGTAAAAACACGAAGTTCGAAATTTATGGTGCTTATATAGAAAAGCTAAGCCCTGAAAAATATCTTATTCGACGGGCCAAATATCCATATAACCCTTAGTTCATCACCAACAAAAAACTCACTTAATCGAAACTTTACAAATTTAAAATTTTTTGGATATTTTTCAAGTTTGACTCATAGTGCGAAAACGGTGGCTCTGACAAAAAGCTGTTACTCTCGGAGAAAATTTTGCACTTCTGTACCTTGGCGAGGCGCAAACACTAAAAATATGTATACAATTCATCATATTTCATACGCGTCAAGTAAAAATTCTGAAAATCCATTCCGGTGATGACATAGGAATGACACAGATAGAAAAAAACCTTTATTTTTTATCGATTAAGCTATGCTTGAGGAAATTCCGCTCGGTCCAGTTCAATATTACAAGAAACTACAAAAATAAAATTATTTACCAGTGGGAAGGCCCAACGTAAACAGACGACCGGGACCGGGATTAAATTGGAGTATGCGACGCCTCACAAACTTTGCTGCCCAATCACTGGCCTCTTCATAGGAATTCTGAATAATCAGTCACATATTAAGTTGTACTAAAACGAAATCAATATTTCAAAATCACAAAACCATGCGGTCAACATTCTCGTTTTTTCAATTATCAAAAGTACAACAATTTTAGGGTAGTTTGAGTTTCGTCGACCTAGGCGCTTAGTATATTAGTTTATTGCCTTATTTTTGGTACCAATCCACCCGGGAATAATTGATTTAATTATAAACTAACGGCATACAACTTTAAGGAACATATGCACTAACTTGGTACCGTTAAAAATTGCAGCTAGTTGTATATATTATTAAATGCAAAATTCTGGGAACCGGATTAACGATATTCGTGATATTCATTCTAGATGTATGAAATGTGGCGGTTGTAACAGATTATAGGCCAAACAAATTTCAGCTTGCATTCTTGAACGACAGGAATATGGGTTAATCAGAAAGTAGTGGAGATTATGTGTTGTAGGGGTGAAAGTTTTTAAATTCCGTCTCTTTCTCTGTGTGTGTGATCGGCCATAATTCGGGAACGACTTAACCGATTTCCATATTCTTGGGCTCATTGTAACCGGCGTAGTGGATTTGCCCTCGTGGTTCCTCGATCCAAAATCGAACATTTGTTCTGACATCCTGGGCGGCTGAAATGTTTCAATTGGAGATTTTCGGGCATGGGAAACTCATTGTCGGTGTTGGTTTTGTTCTGCGACTCATAGTTCTATGGGTTCGGGGGCATGGCGCCCCCATGGTTCCTCGACCCGAAATTCCTGATTTTATTGTGACGTCCTAGAAGGCTGACAGCTTGTACTTTAGAGTTTTCGGGCATGGGGACCATATTGCCGGTGTTAGCTTTGTATGCGTCATTCACTACGCTTTGCAATCTCAATATTTACTATTTTATAGTGAAGACCATGTCATGCACAGCTAACACTAATTTATTCAAAATAAAGCCGAAAATTTCACTTATTTTTAGCATGTTGGAAATGATGATGGCATGCTAGGGAATCGATATAACGTAAGCATAAACAAGAGAAGCGGAATTGGCAAACGTTGCCAGTTAATCCAAACAACCGTAGCTAAATCCCTAATTCCGGACAGAAAGTGGAAATCTCATGACATAAAGTACGAGGTTTATCGTTCACGGTGTAACCGTAGGTGTAATTTAAAAAACAGCATTTTAGAGAAAAACGCAGTTTCTCAACCTATATAATTATAATAACGTGTATTCCAACAAAACATTTAGCAGTTGCGTCACAAAATTGCTACCCCGGGCAAGAATGAAACTGTCAGTGACACTAAAGTGCAAAAGCCGAGGGCAGGAGTAAGGAGACCGTCAAAATAGACCGCACATGAAAAATTTCAGAATCGCATTTCCAAAACGTTGGAGTTACGCCCTTTCTCGCAGTGCAGCAGATTTTGTGGAGTGGTAACAAAAAAGTTCTGACAAGGGCGACGAATCAGAACACCAAAATTTCGTTAGGGACACTCGGTCTGTAAAAGGCGAAGCTTAGAAATACTACTCCTACCCCAGTATGCAAGCCTGACCACTTGCCCTATGCTCGAGCAAAACCACGTCTACCTTAAGTGGCGTAAATATTTTTAAAAGGTAACCCTTTCGCTGATAGACTAATATTTGTAGATCCGTACTAACGAACTCGCTGATTTAGTTTGACATTGAACTGGCTTCTAAATCTAATTATTCTCACTGGCAATTAATATTCGTCAATACAGTAGTTTACCTCAATAGCTGGTAAAACGAGTTTATAACCATGTTATTTCAGAAACACCTACCCTTTCAGGTTTATTAATTAGAAATTTCAGAAAACGTTATAAGGAAAAACAAAACTGAATGCTGGTACAGGACTAAGCGCAATTTAAACACCGTATAATATATTGCAAAGCTAGAGCATCGTCTGCGGTCATTTTGTCGTTCAAGTTCCAAAGTCAATTTGGATTAAGCTTTACTTTTAAATATTTCTATACTTCCAAAACAAGAAAGTAACTACAGACAACAAGTAGCTTATCTAGTCTTATCACCAAGATTATGAATTCTGAGTATTAAATATAGATGTAATTATTGTAGGTGAGCAGTAACGAACGGATGTGAAAAGCAGATGACTGAAAAGTTGGGCTCGGGCTAGATTCCAACCCGCAGCCTTTAGCTTTTGAGCTCGTAAGCAGACGCTCTACCGACTGAGCGGATCCAAACGAATTCACGTCAGATTTAAAGCTGCTATATTCGATATCAGTCCGAGTTTCGATATAAGGCATAAAGCTGGTCTTTATTTTTATATTGTATATTTCATACATATTGTATTTTATTTCATCAAAACAATCGAAGATAATGGGTTTGGCAAGACTTCAGTAACATACAAACTCCATTGTTAACTGACAATTTGTCGTTTGTGTGTACTGCAAGAGAGTGGTAACAAAAGAATGTGAATAGCAACTGGCTGAAAAGTTGAGTTGGGGTGATGGTCGAACCCATGGCATTCCGCTTTTGGATCCGCAGGAGATATAAGCATGATAATGTCAAGTTCCCGCCACCTTAACGTATCTTCTCAAGTTTTCCCCATTCAAATAATGTTTCGTCTCTGTAAGCCGAAGGTTAAGCCTATGCTTGAGATAAGTCTAGCCTAAGACTAAACCTAAGCACAGCAAGTGCTCTCAATTAAACTTTCAATTTCTGCCATAGTACTTTATGTCAAGTCCGTTATAGGGAGAACTTGACATGATCCTGAATATATATGTATATCTAGCTATATTCGACACATAATTATGGATTCCACATAATAGGTACTTGTATCTAAATGTTATACTAGTATCTCGCAAGCAAGAATGAAATGGCGCGAATATCGACGCTGTTATGATTATCATTAGGTAGAACAAAGTCAAGTTCAGGTCAAGTCAAAGTCTTTACACAGCAATACCATCGCATTCTGCATACCGAAACCACCTGTATGGACGATGTTAAATGCTTTGAAAGCGATCCATCACAAATCAACTACAGCATGCACGATATATTAAAAAATCTAGTTGTTCAACGCTAAAAACTCCACAAACCTCAGAAAATGTACGATATGGTTATGTTAGAGGCTACCATAACAAAACCGTCACAATATACTGCTTCATAGCTTACACACTCGTTGAAAGATAAAATACGAAACGACATGCAGAAATTAAAAAAACAATATTTCTGGAAAAGGTTTGGCGAATTATTATCGGACCCACACCATCCCAGGGAGTGGAACCACAAAAATGATGTTGGTCAGGTTGGAGATCTCTGGAGCTCGTTCTGACTAGTTCGTTTTTTGATGATATGCTAATTAGTAAAGAAATAATGGCCCCGAAACAAATGTAGTTTATACATATAAATTTGGCAAAGAATGGATAACAACTAGTTGTTGACAATTGTAAAGCGGAAGATGGGGTCAGAGCTCTTACATTTCTATTACAGAGCATCACATTTCCAGGGAAAACAAAAATTATTTTCCCAAAATCCATCCGCCCGAAGACGAGCTATACCGACTGATAAAACCGAAATTTACACGAAACGATTTTTCCTGCTATGTAGCACCCTGAGCAGCTCTGTCTCAACAAAAAGATTTTATAACAATAACACATCAACAGCAATAGAAATCATTTTACAGAGTTTTGAGACACTAAAAATATAGAATTTGCTGAATCTATCTAATATTTTGGAATTAACAATAATAGATTGAAATGTCTAAAAATCAAACGTAAGTTGTTGATTGCTTCCGCTTGGCATATTAATATTTGCGGATAATATGCACGAAATAGCCGAGGAGGAGGTGACATAAAAACAAGATAAACTGACGGGGTAATAACAGAAGCAGCTGGAGCTCTGGAGCGCTACGATTTCATGCTCATCGACATCTGATTCGGAAGCTGTAATTGTAGATGTGGTCGGACATCGTAACAAAGACGGTATCAAAAATACACCATTTAATCGATTTACGGCGCAAACGGATGAATGTGCCATATGCACAATACGCAGTGGGGTGGCCAGCCATGATCCATTCTGCCGGAATCCACATTAAATCATTTAAACACAAAGTTTCTGAAGGTGAATTTGGTCATCTCAAACAGGAATAATTATTGTTGTAGTAAATAAAATGGCTCGGTAGCGACATGGTGAACGAAGCGGTATCTGATTATTTTCATCGACGTTTGCAGTGACTGTGTTATGGAGCGAGAAGCCTAAGGTTCACTTTTAGAGTTTTGGCCAGAGTTCTTGTTGGTTCTGTCAAGACGAGTAGGTTAGCGAAATTGTGCAATAGTCACGCCGTTAATTTTCCGCCAATGTTTTACAGGAAATGGTGTTCAAACCAGCTCAATGTTGTCGAATAGCTATAGCAAGCCATAACTGTGGTATTTTGAAATCATAGCACCTGGCATTAGACGAAACCATCACTTATAACAGTTGTAGGTCATGAATCGTCGGGCGATTCAGCTACTTCGTTATCTTTTTGATCATCGTTAGGTTTAGAAACATCAGCAGCAGCTGTCTTCAATCGCATAATTATTTCTAAAATTATATTTCATAACAATTAGCACTATAATTATTTCAACATTGTAATTATTAAATTCAAAATTATTTACGATTACATAAAATTGCACGAAATCTAATATAAAACCCTGAAAAAAAATTTTTGTTATCTTTATTTTCAGACAAGGATCGTGCGACAATCATTTTCCTTCATTACTGCTGTCACCACAGTACAAAATATTGAAGCAAAGCATTTTACATCCACAAAATTCGCCTAATGACATCGTATCCCTACGGTTTATTCTCTTCGGGCCTCTTGTAAAACCAAGCTTTTGCACCCCTGGTTCGATAGCGAAAAAACAAAAGCGTCGATTAATGCAATGATGTACTAGCAACACTAAAGGCTATCACAGAATAGTAAGAATTTGTGCAGGACATGATTTAAGTACGAAAAATACAAATTTGGCACTAGACTAAAGTAGGAAGGAAGTTGTTACCGGATGTGACATAATTTCGTTCGTAAAAAATACAATGTTTTTAGTGCAGCAAAATGACATCGGCTTTATTTGCCGTTATGATGCAAATATGAACGTTCCGAGTCTTTAAAAAATTTTCTGGTAAATACACTGTTCAAGCTAATGTAACTTTTATGTAGTAATAAAGAAATGTTAGTTTCCGAAATGTAACTGCTCATATACACAGCTAATTTTCCACTCCAGCTTTAACGTTTAAGTCACAATCGTACTTACAGATGACGCCACAGGTCATGATGTGCTCCAAGTACAACGAAAAGTTTAGTGCTTAACAACCTTTTGCTGGATTAAAAACGCCTCCAGTTTGTTCCCCACACGAGTAGCACCGCTGCGACGTCCTGTAGTGATCGAGAGCACATTTTTCACAAAGTAATGCTTGCATCTGAAAGTTGAAACATCCAGTGCGGAAATTAAACTTTCATAATTATTCGTAGTGAGTCATTACAGCGCACATTTTGTGCAGAAAATTGGTTTAAACCTAAAGCATGTAGGCTGAGACATACAGTCGCTTTGCACTAAATCGTATTTACACACGTGGACTTACAGCTCTTACGAGTTCTTAATGAAAAGTGAAAAACTTGTACATATCACGAGGTGAATGACGTGCAAACGTCTGTGCTATTGAAGCGTATTGATCAACGTATGATATCTGTTTTATTTTCAATATCAAAATTTCTGTGTGACGGCACGTACAGAAAGGAAAATATTCACACAGTCACGGGCAGACTTAACTGCACACAAACAAACGCACATCACGCAAATGTATTTAAAGACACGCGCACGCAATGTGTTTAACCATACACGCTTCCACACGTGTTTAAACGCATATGCACGCTAATGCGTTTGAACGCACACGCAAGCAAATGCGTTTAAAAGCACACGCAGGCAAACAAAGCGTTTAAGCTCGCACGTACGCAAAAACGTTAAAACGCATTTAAGTCTGTACGCGTGCGTTTTTGTGCAGTTAACTCTATCCGTGACTGTAGTCTCTAATATTCTGCATTACCTACCAGAAATGGTCGCTCGAAATCAAAGCACTACTTGCTAGATGTTCGTCATTTCTTGTGAGTCGTTCAACTACGAACTTCTCTCATAATCCAATATTTATTCGTTAGTAGTTATTTCAGTTAAGAAATGCCGTGATTTCATACCAAAACGAATCTTCTTATCTCAGTCAAGTTTGCGCACATTACATAACATTTGAATATTTGACCCAATTTTTCTCGTTGAAAAACAGTTCCGGACAAAACTATGTTTGTATCATCGAAATAAAAACTGCCATAATAGATCAAAACTTCATTTAATAGAATAGAAAGTGGCCGAAAATTTCGCTCAATCGAAATCAATAAAAAAGTTCGATCAATTTTTATGCACCTATTTCCAGCCATGACTGTAGAAGGCATTATAATCCGCCCCGGCTGAAAAATAGCCAATAGGCTGAAATGCTGGATCACTTTGGCACAGTGCACTGGCTATATTGCGTTAGTTTTCACGATGACAGTTCTGACTATCTTTGACAAAAGTAACTTTATGCCAGTGAGTTAGTGCTTGGATGGTTTGACGAAAGGACGTTTGCACAAGAAGTGCAAAAAAACTAGTAGCTCGTCTTGTCGCTAATATGGTGAATTATGAGTGTTGAATATGTTATAGAGATATACACAGCTATATTGAGCATTAGAACAAATTAATCTAACCGGCCAAAGTTGAGTTATGCATATCACCCTAAAAAGTAAAAATAACGGACATTGTCAAGTTTCACCACTGTGACGGCTAGTAAGAATAAATTCTTCGCTTCATTCGTCACACATCTACACTCACTCACTACACTCAGATTTAGTTTCACTAGTTTACGTCATTGACAGCTATTGTGCACCTGTTTAACTTTAAATGACCCGCATTCTGGATAATTTGGCCATCTGTCAAAAATACAGATAAATATGCAGTTACCTAACAAAGAATGCAACCACTGTATCATAAAATAAGAAAAAAACATAAGTAATATAAAGCGACCCAGGAATTGAGCGTTGAACGTACTTCGTAATAACTTGATCCTGGAACGTTTGTCGACAAATAAAACATTTGAAAGGCAAATCTTCGTCGTCGCTACTTATTTCATAATTCTCATCATCTAAATTATCACTCAGTAATATTCTTTTTCGATGTTTATAATGCCAAAATTACTTCTGTCATAGTTTTCTGTTTTCGAGTTACGAAAATTTTTACTCTGTCTTTGCATCTCAAACGTTACGACTGTATAAATTATGCAGATAGGAAACAAAATACGGCGTAACTAATTCTAATTTTCACAAGTCTGCAAGTGTTGCATGTAGGGAATATAACGGCAGAAGAGAATAGATTGTACCCCTAATGTGTACTACCCACATAAAAACTCAACAGTATTTCATTAAATACAATATATAAAAAATTAAATAGCGTAGAATTTTGATGCACCCACAACGAAACATTGGCTTACAACAAACGACTATAGACCACAGACAATATTGTAATTATATACTCAAGACATAAGATAAGGGAGAAGGGACTGGTGACCCCATTTTTTGAAGTGGAGACAGTCCCACCACTGTTCAAAATATAATCTTTTAATAAGGCAAATAAAATAATGTTGCGTCCCCGCACACTCCCGTACCGTTTCAAATCGTATCTGCGCCCTTGCACTCAAGCGCGGTACAGATACATTGCCAACGAATAGCGTGTAATTATAGAATAACAATGCTAATATAACGTACCTGCTGTCCCGTAGCTTCCTTGCTGCCATTCCCGTTCAAGTTCCCAACCATGTTTGCAGTCAGACCTATTGTGCATGAATTTGCATGAATCTAAAACTAAGCACCTCTCAGGCCGTTCCGATTGCCACATCTCAACTGTAACCTAACCTTTCCGAATGTGGCCTTTGCTAGATTTACAAATGTCCTTTCCCGGCTGGAGCCCAGCTATTTCGATTGTTACTTTACAGGTGTAGCCCACAAATTTTGACTACCTTGTCCGAGCTGTACCACATCCTAGCCTTTTTAATTTTAATGTCTCAGGCTTTTGCGAAGTCGGCATCCTTCTGGACTCGCTATGACAAAAAAAAATCCGCCAGACCGATATATATGTAGAGTTGTTTTGATATTTGGACGTATGACGTTCAGACGTAAACAGAAAGATTAAGCGATCAGAAACAAAAGAAAAATTATTGGAAAATTCTATGCTCCAGATATGCAGGTGCAGATTTTTTGTCCCCTACTCTCTTTAAATGACCCGATGGTTTACGGTAATCAGCGATCTGTAAACTTCCAAAACTTTCCCGATTGGATCCGGACGATGAAATTTGAAAATAAAGGGCGACGATAAAACGATTCCGATTGGAGGACGCCAAAAGTTATATGCTTCAACATGGGCGAAAAATTCTAGGTCAGGACTACCGTCTAGTATTGCTGAATCAGTTTGACTTCGACACCACGGAGTTTGGTCGACTCTGCTGTCCGGCTCCCTGGTCTAGCTAGTATACTACTCAACTGTTTCGTTTTTCTTTTCGCGCGATGGTTTTACGATTAGACGATCTTCGACGGAATCAACGTGGCTTCCATTGCCGCGTGAAGGGGTACCAGCTGGCGCTGCCCGCAGGGATCAACGTTGTAAGTGTGGGTGGGGTGTTAGGATTAAACAAAGGGCGTTTAATTTCCCCGAGGTTCGGATTAAGCAGGTACATCATTGTGTAGGTTGTCACCCCAAAATTAGTGAGTTGAATGTAGCTAGTAATGGTCCCTTTAGTTGATCTTTCCGTCCGCCATAAGGCACGCCCTTTCGTTTTTGAATTGCTACGTCTCTGATTGCCTGGAATTATCGGAGTCTGGTCGAAAACCTTGGTGCGAACTTGGGTAAACTACAAATGAATGGATGTTACAGATCCAATTTTCTAGCCTATTGGGCTGAGTTAGGACTTCAAAAAATTTTCCCTGAGCTGATCACACTTATAAATTTAGCAGGAAATAAATGACTCTAATTAGGAAAATGGGTTGCAAGGATTACTGGGGTGTTGAAGCGCGTGCAAAAAATTTATTAATTTTCGTAGCACCTTCGGTGCCAGACCCTCGATTGGGGCCTAATGAGTTACGTCTCTGGTAACGGGCAGAGGCCTTCGCGGGCCTCTTCTTGTCCCGGGAGCGTAAATTAAATCTATCTGTAAGTGAGCTAAGAAAATTTGGGTACCAAGGGCCGGCGCTTAAGCTGAAGCGTGGCCCGCGGCCAGGGTCAAAATCTGCAGAAATTTTTTTGAGAGAGACTAAACGTGAGTGTTTTTGGGTCAACGAGTTCAACGCTTTAACACTAGACGTTTCATTGGAATAATTACCTGATTTTATTATGGCTTCTCTTCGTATGGTAACCTTGATTCAATACAATACCTGATTGGTCTTATGCACACTTTTGGTATTTGTCTATGCGCAGTTTGTCGAGATTCAAATTTCTGGGCCGCAGGTATCAAGCTCGCTCTATCTGAGTACTAAATACCGACCAGTGAATACATAATTTACTTGCCCCTGCCTAATCACACAGGGTTCATGCAGTAATTCATAGCCATACATTACTTTATGGAAGTTTGTGAAATACTCAACAATCAAGCGAAAATGTTGCCATTTGCAAATACATTCAGGGTTCAGGCGTGGCCCAAGCCACTTTAGCTGTACAAACATCACGATAAACTGTCGCCTCCGGGTGACATTGAGTTATATTTTGACCTTTGTCGTCTTTTTTGTACTTTCTTTCTGGGATCATGAATGCATTTCGATGCCAACCAGAATATTACGCAAGACCCTCAATGGGCATTGCTTATAATCGGTAGAACCGCAAAGCACATCTCTATTGGAAGCGCACTGTTCGGCTTATTTTAAATGTTCGTTGTCTCGCGTTTTGTCAGACTGTACATTTAAACTTCCCTAGGGTGTCAAATTTCGTTAGAATTGTTCAACTTGTATAAACCCCCGGGTTGAACGTAAACCCGTGTGTCTCTTTCGAGCCGGGGACCCGCCAAAATTGCTTATCTTTTCGAATCGACAAGGCCAACTCAGGCAATATTAATAGGATTGTACAAATAACTTCGCACCGTTTGCTAAATGATCATGGACTGGCAAGTTATTAGTGGGAAAGTATACTGGCACAATAAGTTGTCGGTAAATATCCCTGGTTTAGAACCATCCAAAATAATGTCAGGAATAGGCTGAAACCAAGACTGGACAAAACGTAAATTTTAGCATGTGCCCCTACCCTTTGACCTTAGGACGGATCTGAGAAAAGTTTTTCCTCAGAACCGACGAGAGCAAAACCCTCTAATTTTTTCAGAGCGACTTGATCGCTGAGGTTTTGATTTTTTTTATTTTCGGCACTGTGACCCGTTAGGTCGTATATACATTTGGGGTTCGGATTCAGATATATATTCAGGGTTCAAATTCCGATCCAGATTTATATATTCCAGATTTACTGTCAGATATATCTATCTCTGTCATCATAGGATTTTGTTGCACGATGACAGAGTCGCATCCTCGAAAATATACCTCGAACGACCGATGGAAATATCAAAATTAGGATCGTTCGCGGCAGTACAATGCAGTGGAAACGGCACTGCACCGCAAATACACACAAATACGATACCACGCTGAATTGGAGTTATGGATAGGAGACGTAGAAGGGAGAAAGTAGAAACAAGGGCAGATCGGGTCCAAATCTCGGGCCCACTTGCCAGTCCATCTATAGGGTAGGATATGTCGAAGTTCTTAAGCAAGAAAGGAAATCTGTTGAAATTACCCAAAACTACGGTGAAAATACAATTTTCGGCTAACTTTAGAAGGAACTATCAGTCGCTGCGAGCGTAGGACAAAGGTTCTTGAAGTATATGACCGTCGTCCTAGACTAGGCTTACCAGAAACGTTCGATAGAAACCTCACCCTCACTCAAAACTAAACGCTACATATCGAGTCAAAGTCAGCAAAAGTTGCCCCCAGCCAAAATCTGCTAGTTTGGACCATTTTTAGAGCTTAATAACACTCGATCCAGAGGTAGTACAAATACTTTTTTTAGTTCTGCCATAGTTCATAAGCTGAACTACCACCAAAATCCATCAAAATTTACCGGGACCTTCAACCGGTAAATATTGAGTGGTTCAAAGATAGCAGAAAATTGCCCCTGATAACTATATGTGATTTAGGACCGACTTTGAGCATTTATTACTAAACATCCACACGTCGGAGGAATGCTTCACTGGGATTTTTCGATAGCCCCGTAAAAGGCCTATCCCGTGCAGTAGTTAGTCCAAGGAACATAATAACATCGGTTCGGAAAAGTACCACCAAACTCAGTACAAATCGCCCCCCTTAGAGTATGAAATGTGTGCCGATTTTAGATCGTTTTTGTTAGGGCATACTCAGTCGGACATTTATCTGCTCCATCTCTCAATTTATAGCCTCATGAATGCTCTACACATTTAAACAACCTAGGACTATACAATTACTCTTATTCCCCAGGATACATCAACGCTAGTCACGCACTAAAATCCTCTAATTTTTACTACCACTTTTAGTATAGATCTAGGCTTACATGGCCGACTCAATTATAGTTGAAAGGATGCCCAAGTTCTAGGTAGGAGAGCACCTTAGCTTCACAACGCGTTCATTAGCTTTGGTCTCATTAGAGGATCCGCCAAAAATCGATAGACAATGACGGTACCAAATAACTTGTCCCTTTCAGGAGTTGCACAGAAGTTGGTTCCTTCTTATCATAGCTCCCTATAAGGAAACTGAGAAATACCTCTGGGTATTCTGTTTGGTGAGATAACTAGCGCGGGAGCTCTCTCAGGCTAACAAAAAGTAGCATTGATGATGTGAAATCCTGGTCAAACGTATCACTCGCGCCCCATTCCAAGTCTTTAAACACCTTGTTAATACCAATGTCACGCTAGCCCATATTTCCACAGCCTCATGAAACAACTTCTGACCATCAACATATTCCACGTGGATTAGCCTGGGTATCTTCTCAGGCTACTCAAAAATACACGGAGAAAAGTAAACGTAAATTACCTTAAGGACAATGTCCCTCGATGTAGCTTATTTCCCCACGAAGTATTTATTCCACCGATGTTAATGATTTTGAGGATAATGGTCACTCCGTCCAACTGAGGTTGCATGGCATATATTGGCCCGGAGACAACTGCAGGCCATACAAAAAGTGGTGATGTCGTTTAGAACCGTCGTTGACCACTGAGCCTTCTGAAATGCCACGCTCAGATACGCACCCAGTAAAATCTTAAGTTTACCTGAGTCATTACTCTCATTGAGTACTGGTCACTCATTACATGGCCCCATAGGAACATTAGGACTTCCTTAGGAACAGGTTGGACAATTGAGTGGGACGTGCTCCCAGCCGCACAAAAATCACAAGTCTGGCAATGGGAAAATATAGAGCCTTTTACGGCCTGGAAACTTTAGCTAGAAGGATAGGTCATCTATGAGTTCGGTCTCAACGTCACAATGGTTACGCACTGCACGCTGCGGTGGTAACCACGACTAATAGGAACAAAATTGCTAACGTCAGAAATAGGATCGATTAAGAGTGATAAACTTTAGCCTTCACCCCGAAACCCTCTGGCCCCTGGTCTTTAGTTTGTCCCGTCCATCGGCTCGACAGCCGGGAAGACGGATAATCCAATAATAATAATAACAATGTCAGTCCAGGAACTAATAGGACTTCTATGCCCCACACCTGTTCAAGCAATAAAATCTTCCTTACTTCTCTTTAACCGTCCCTAGAAAAAGGTCAGGTCGGCTAGCGCGACCTCTAACCCAACACCATTCCCAATTTAATATTTATCTAAGCCACGATAGATGTCCCCGCGAGTGTCACAAGTCACCTACAGTGGTACGAAACCCCGCAGGTTTGCTCATAAATCCGAAGCGCGAGATAGCAATATTAAATTGCCCCCGTTTCGTTTATAATACAGGCAACGGAAACGAAGAGATATTCTACAGGTTTCATTTTTTCAGGCTCGAAGTATTTTATAGCAGGGAACGATCCACAGTATTTTTGCATTTTCTTTGTGTTCAGAGAGTGTGGAAACCATCCTCTACAATGATTTGTAGTAAAGTTAAAACTTTTCGGAAGACTCAAAGACAGCTTAAAAAAATTATAGCTATCAAGAAACTTTATGTTTCGGCCAATATGTATTTGCATAAACTTAGTACCTTTGATAATTACACTTTTTGTGGCAATATTTTGTGTATATAACTACTCCAAAATAAAATATGAGGCGTGTCCAGACAGAAAGTGAGCAATAACAATGTAAGGAGTATTTCAATGTTGCTTGTTTTGTTCAAGCAAAAACGTCATAAATTCACCGACACAATGTTCACCTCGATGAACAATTTCGGAAAAGTGCTCTCCCTTAGAGACTAGCAAATTTGGAACATGCTTGTATGTGTCTTCATCTGTCATTGACTCTACGTCAAAGTAAAGGTATTTAATCGTTTGTTGTTCAGAAAGTTTAACTTTCTGCATGTAGCACAAATGATTCTTTGGATGGTACCATCTTTTGCGCATCGAGCAGTAGAATTCACCGCAGTGATGGTTGTCCTGGTTTGCTGTTAAAATTCGTTTTATGCATGCCTGACATTTTGTATAGTTTTCACAGTTTTTAGCAAATAAATGAGATGTTAAACAATCGCTTGAAAAACACTCATGCTACAATATATGCAAGTGATGTCACTCCTTTGTATTGATCGGTTAATACATATACTATTGAAACACAAAGGACAACTTTTTTCACAGCGATGTGGCTTTTTGAAAGGCTTGAGACATTTGTCGCAAAAGAATTTGCTTGAAAATAAACCACAAATACTTTTAATTATATCAAAGTGATCATTGTTTAGTAACAAATAAAATTTCCTTTTGATATTATCTCCGTTGAATACCACATTTCCAATTTCAAGGAAAACACTATTTGGCACTGTACAAGGTGGGCTTGAAATAAATTTAGTTCTTCGATTCCACAAGGTGTTCCGTACTCCACTCCACTATCGAAATAAAATTGTTTTATCATCTCTATGTCTCGACTGACAGATCTTATTACATTTCGAACTATATTAGGATTGTTAACGATTTGCAAGTTTGTAAGAAGAGCGACTCCCAAGCAGTTTGCAGAAACCGGAACTTGGTAAAGTTCTGTTTTAAATTTTTTGCTTGATATTTCTTCAATAGCGCTTATGCTATAATACTTGCTAACGAACTCAAGACCATCTGCGCTTGTTATCCCTCGAGTGTTTGGTCGTTTTGATTCGGTCGAAGAATGGCTACTTGATCAGCGCTGCGCTTGAACGATATCACTGATTTATGTTTGTCTGAATCTCCAGCTTATATAGGATATTTCGACTTACCAATTTCTATTTTCTAAACGTAAAACTTTCTATTTTTAATTATTTTTATCTTGACAATATCAATATTTACCAAAGTTTTATTTTCAGCTTTTCTCCAATAATAAATTTTCAGTGTTTCGAAATTTTGCTATTTTTGACATCTAGAAATATATTGTCTTAAATTTTGCTATTTTTAGCATCTACGAATTGATTATATCTTAAAATTAGCAATTTTGACATTATTTCATCACAAAATTACATCATTATTGGCTAGTTTGCGTAATTTTTACCAACTTCTCTTATATAAATCAATTTCTGTCTCACTTTATCAAAAATGGCTCACAAGCGCATTTCTGAATCTACGATGGACGGTATTCTATCAAATATCAGTCGTCAAGATGTTCAACTGCAGCAACACCAAGAGCCAGTTATTCAAGATCCAATGCCTGTTGTGGAACAAGATCAATTGAAATTTGCTTTACCAGACAATTGCATTATCGTTAGCTAAGAAGAAGAAATACAAAATACAAAAAAGCGTGGCATTAAGGCAATTCGTCCAATTTTTGTCAAAAACAGATTCTCAGGAAACCACATTGATGTTCGCTATTTCATTCCAATGATGGATCTAACCAAGAAAGATTACGTTCGAAATTAGCGCGGTGAAATTTTGGTGAAACCTACGAGAGGTATTTCTCTGAATATAGATGAAGCTCGTCAAGCATTGAAAGCCATCGAAAAAACCCTTGATACTCTTGAAAGAATGTAATAAATATTTTTAAAAAAACAGTGTATATATTGTACAGTTTATTTGTATATTTGTAAATTGAAATATGTCTAATAAATTGCTCAAAGGGTTGTGGTATGCCCCTACATCGGCATGTGCATTTTCTGGCGTTGACAGACAGAAACATAGAAAAAATATCAAGAACACATTTCTTGCTCCTTGGTTAGCTCATCAAGCACTCTACACACAAACAAAAGCTGTCCCAAGAAAATTTGCTCGCCGTCATATTATAGCAACACTTGACTCGTGTTGGTCTTGTGATCTCATGAACATTAGTGTCCTAAAGCGATTCAATTCATTCTTTTCTTATATACTTGTGTGTGTTGAGCAATTTTCAAGATTTCTTTTTGTAAACCTTTAAAATCAAAACGTCCAGAATATGTCAAGAACGCGTTTGAAGATATTTTTAGCACCTCACATCGGCAGCCTAGTTCTATAAACGTTGACAATGGCTTAGAGTTTAAAAACAAAGTTGTAAAAGAATATTTTGCAAAACAAAATATCCATGTGTATTTTACAACTGATCCAAATATCAAAAAGTCGCAAAGCGAACGTACTATTAAACTATTAAAGTCTACCATATACAAATTTTGTATGTCGCGAAAGAATTGAAGCTTTATTTAATCCGTCGATAAAATTGTGCATGATCTAAATGCTCGAAAAATGAAGATTTAAAGAGGAGTTTCTCCTAGCGAAGTAAATCCTTCCAATCAGGCTGATATTTACGAACGAATGTATACAAAGTAAAGTCATTCAAAACTCCGAAATTTCAAGTAGGTGATCACGCTAGGATTAAGCTGAAAACGACGCAGTTTGCAAGAGGCCACGACCTGATGTTTTCAAAGGAAATTTGTCAAATTAACTAAATGTTGCATACTCATCCTGCCACGTATCGTATTTCAAATGAAAATAATTCAATTTTGAATCGAAGTTTCAATGCGATGGAATTGGTTCTTGTTTCAAATCCAGCGGAGCAGAGGAATGCAACCATACCTACGCCTCCAAAGCAAAAGAGAACAATTTAATACTTTTTACGTCCAGAAATCTATAAATACTGAGCAGTACTGAGGTAAAATCAATTTTATAATGTATACAACTCCTACTATTTACAATCTGGCTCGGCAAGCATGTATGCCTGTCAAAATTGTTAGTTTGACAGGTATGCGTAAAAAGACTAAGGGAAAAGCTGTAAAAAGGTCAAAAGAGTTCGACCTAAAAATAACATCGTGAAGAAGCGGCGAACAGTCAGAAAACGCAAGACCAAAATTTATTTATTTTTACCTCCTATAATCTATATAAAGCCTTAAAACACTTAATTTTCAGTTTTTCAACAAAAAATAGCGAATACATTAGATTTGGCTCATTTAGGCACTCAGCCTTGCAATATTGATAGTTTGGCCTGGTCCGAAGTTCCCATAGTTCAAAATGCTGTTGAGGAAACAGTGCCTGAAGGTCAGTTCTCCCAAATGCAAATAACTCCACCCTCACATTTAGGTTAGAAAAAGATCCAAATTGGTGTGTCGATTTAAGTTCTGTTTTTATGTTACTAAATATAAAGGTTTTAAATGATAAAATGCAGCCTATCGCAGTTGACCAAAAGGTAGCTCCCCCCAACTTGCCAGGAAATTCCCTGTTTTCAGACCTCTAGTTAAGCAAAAAAATTGAAGTGATACCTGATGGATCAAATTTTGCTTATATGAATTATGTGTTGGTATTGACAAAAGGCGTTAAAGAGTCCGTTTTGCAAGCCTCAATGTTCTGTTAAGACACTTCGTTTTCCTTTAATAGTTTGCAAGATAACAGGGTTTAGTACAACGGCAATCACAAGAATGTATTTTATATGTAAAACCGTTCAACTCTGTATTCAATTCCAGCAGATGCCTACCAACTGATTGTGAGTTGCAAATAAAGCTATCGCGACAGCCTCACAATTTTGTTCTTGTTGGATGGAAAGGAAAATCTTACATTATTCAAATTGATGATATTCAAGTATTTTGTAATTTTGTTAAATCCACTTCGGCATCTCTGCAGGTACAAAATAGATGTCTTGCAAGTAATAAGCTGTTTATTCCATCTCTAAGACACACACTTTATGATCACGTGATTCGCAAAAATGAAACAACTCACCAGTGGACTCTAAATCCTGCCGGCAGCATGTCTAAACATATTTATGTTTTCACGGTAAGGAAAAATGCTGCGCATGGCACCGATATATCTCTCAATCCTTATGAATTTATTCATAATAATGTAACCAATTTTACTTTGTACAAAAATGCGCAACCAATATTTACACGTGAAGGTCTCTCTTCCTCGTTTGATGGTAAAGATTATGGTTTTGCATACTTTTCAATGTTTAGTGGTCTTGGATTTGCTAATAGAAGTTTATGCGGGATTGACGTTATAACATACATGCCGACGGTCGGTCATGCTAGGGAGGGGTAGAGGCCCCCACGGGGGGCGTGGGTCGCGGCCATCTCAGGGGGGTAACCCCCCCTGGCCGGCCAAATTTGTCTAGGGGGGTCGGTCTCGTGAGGACCTTTTTTTGATCGTCGGAGTGTTCCAGTGCTATTTTAGTGCTGAGTTCGTGGTTAATCCACCGTGGACCATAGCAGACATTCAATGTCTAAATCTAGTTAGTATATAAATAAGTATTTCGGTTAACTTTTATTTCAGGGAATGACGTCTTTCAACAAAAAGCTTTCCACAAATTTACAGCTGCATATGCACCACTAGCAACAAGCAGGCACAATTTGCGCAAGTTTTGTGCTGCGCACCCCGGGGGGGGAGGGGGGGTAACCCCCCCTGGACTTTTCGGCCTCAGTGGGGGGGGTCCGGACCTCTGGGGGGTTACCACCCCCCTACCCCCCCTGCCGGCATGTATGCGTTATAATGTCCCAACCACTTGGAACTTATGTACCCCACACAGTGGCAGGCACACCCTAGACTACAGGGTGTCTTAGACACCCCCGTGTTTTTAAATAAAGTTTCAAGTAAATTTCAAACAAAGCTAGCTAATAGTTTGGCTTATTTCAGACGGTGTCAATGAATCGTCGTTGCTTTTTCGTTTTGCTAAGGGTTTCCGCCACCCCGTGGGGTTATTTTACATAGGGCCTACATGATACCCTAGAAACACCACATTGGCAAGCATAAAACACCGAAATACTACATTGCCAAAATGAGGTATCTAGGGGTGTGCCCGACACCCTCATATTTTGTTATATGGTGTGGGTGTCACTGTCACCGTCTTTACGGTATAGTCTACACTACAGGGGGACAAAAGTTCCAACTGCTGGGGACATTATAACGTGAATCCCGCATAAAGTGCATATGTTTGGATAGCATATATAAGCATATGTATGTTTGTATAACATATAGCAGTGGATGTCTTTCGTCTCGGGGGTAGCACCACCTACCCTTCTGTTAGCCGGGCGCCAATGAGAAGGAGCGGAGGCAGGGCGTCGGCGCTTCACATAGCAGTGGAGGTCTTTCGTCTCGGGAGAAGCACCACCTACCCTTGTGTTAGCCGGGCGCCAATGAGGAGGAGCGGAGGTAAGGCGTCGGCGATTCACATCGCAGTGGAGATCTTTCGTCTCTCGGGTAGCACCACCTACCCTTTAAGAGCATGTATGATTTTAAACCCAGCTACGTTTGCAAAGCGATGAGTTTGCGATAAGGTGATGTACTGACCACAAATTATTCAGTGCATTTATATCTTGAGCTGATATTGACTTTTGTTTCCAATATGTATTGTACCGAAGTAATAACGATTAAAATCATATTGTACCTTATATTCCGTGACTACCTCTATATGCTGCAATGTCCTATTACGAAATGCTAAGGTGACAACACACTTAAAGTTGTATTCTGATGTCCATTGTAGGTATTTATCATTGCAAACTCATAGACTAGTGATTTTCGAGGCCTCAGTTGACACTTTCCTGATATAAGGAAGGAATAAAATATGCTACACTATTGTCTTAGTCATTATTTATACGTTTTCATTCATACATTTTATTTCGGTTGCCTGTATAATATATATAATAAATTACAAATCTAGTTTCACAATTTATCGTTGAAAACTAAAAATATGTATTGTTTCATGCGGCAAAAAAATTCGCCCGATTATCGTAATCACCATATTGAAATGCGTAGTATGAAATCACATGTTATTTTTGCTAAACGTTTGTTTATATTATACTGCCGCTATGTAAAAAATCTGTAAATACGACGAGTATTTTAATTAATGTTAAAGATAGTTCAGTTTTCTGCAAAATATTAAAAAAATGGACTTTAATTGTTTCTGACGCATTGAGCAAAAACGTTGTATGGGCGTATTTCTTCCCAAAGTAAATATCCATTTATTATTATATATATCTATGTATTTAAATATATTGTTATTTAAATATGTCATTTATATATTTTATGGATTTATATTGCGCATAAATGAGTATCAATATCAAAAGGGCCTTCCAAATATTTGGTTTTAACTACAAAATTTAATCGCTAATGGCTTTTTAATATTTGCAACTGTAGAATTATTCGCTAACTGTATAAGCACAAAACTAATTTAGGTTAAGGATAACAACAATACGGCTTTATTCGCTAAGTGTAGAAGCACAAAACTAATTTAGGTTAAGGATAACAACAATACGGCTTTATTCGCTAAGTGTAGAAGCACAAAACTAATTTAGGTTAAGGATAACAACAATACGGCTTTATTCGCTAAGTGTAGAAGCACAAAACTAATTTAGGTTAAGGATAACAACAATACGGCTTTATTCGCTAAGTGTAGAAGCACAAAATGAATCTAGGTTAAGGATGATAGCTATGCGGCTTTATTCGTTAACTGTAGAAGCAGAAAACGAATTTAGGCTAAGGATAACAACAATACGGCTTTATTCGCTAAGTGTAGAAGCACAAAATGAATCTAGGTTAAGGATAACAGCAATGCGGTTTAATTTGTTAACTACAGAAGCACAAAACGAATTTAGTTTAAGGATAACCACAATACGGCTTTTTTCGCTAAGTGTAGAAGCACAAAATGAATCTAGGTTAAGGATGATAGCTATGCGGCTTTATTCGTTAACTGTAGAAGCAGAAAACGAATTTAGGCTAAGGATAACAACAATACGGCTTTATTCGCTAAGTGTAGAAGCACAAAATGAATCTAGGTTAAGGATGATAGCTATGCGGCTTTATTCGTTAACTGTAGAAGCAGAAAACGAATTTAGGCTAAGGATAACAACAATACGGCTTTATTCGCTAAGTGTAGAAGCACAAAATGAATCTAGGTTAAGGATAACAGCAATGCGGTTTAATTTGTTAACTACAGAAGCACAAAACGAATTTAGTTTAAGGATAACCACAATACGGCTTTTTTCGCTAAGTGTAGAAGCACAAAATGAATCTAGGTTAAGCACAACATCAATGCGGCTTTATTCGCAAGTGTAGAAGCACAAAATTAATCTAGGTTAAGGATAGCAGCAATGCGGATATATTCGCTAAGTATAGAAGCACAAAATGAATCTAGGTTAAGGACAACAACAATACGGCTTTATTTGCTTAGTGTGAACGCACAAAATGAATCTAGGTTAAGTATAACAACCATACGGCTTTATTCGCCAAGTGTAGAAGCACAAAATTAATTTATGTTAAGGATAACAAGCATACGGCTTTATTCGCTAAATGTAGAAGCACAGAATGAATCTAAGTTATTGATAACAGCAATGCGGCTTTATTCGCTAAGTGTAGAAGTACAAAATGAATCTATGTATAACCACAATATGGCTTTGTTCGCTAAGTGTAGAAGCACAAAATGAATCTAAGTTAATGATAACAACAATACAGTTTATTCGCTAAGTGTAGAATCACAAAATTAATCCAGGTTAAGGATAACAAGCATACGGCTTTAATTCGGTTAGTGTGGTTGCACAAAATGTATATAGGTTAATGCATCATTTACCTTAAGATGTGTGCACCTAGAGCCGGATTTTGTCACAAAGTCAAGTCCGGCTCGTGACATTTTGGCAAGTCTATCCCGGCCCTTGGAAAATAAAGCGCACAGCCTAGCTAGACCAGTACGTTTAGACTAGTCGGGCTGGGCCATGTATTTTTTTGTTTAATAGACGGGGTTGGCCATTGGAGCGTATTTATTTAGCACTAATTTTTATGATACAAAATCATACATGCCAAGCACGTGTTCAGGGGCATTCCCCCTGAGATCGCGGACCCCCCTCCCCAAGGCCCTGGTCTACCCCACGAGGGTACCGCCCTACCTCACACCCATTGGTGCGTCGCGCTTACCCGTCTCCCTCCCCCAGCTCACCCCCGCCGCGTGGCCAAAAATGTTATGAATAATTAGCCAAAAATGATGTCAAATTGGCAAAATTGGAGTAAAATTGGCAAAATTTCGATGGGGTCTGCCATTCCAATCCCCCTGAATTCCCCGCGAGGGCGTTTCCCCATTGAGACTACCCCCCCCCTTACGATCTCTCCTTTCTCCCGAGGAACTCTACCCCTGAGACGACCTGAGACCACGGTCATGTATGTTTTATAAAATGAACGTTAAAAAGAAATGCTTTTATTGATTTTTGTTTCTAAATAAATGCCTCTACATCCCGATTAGTTTTTGTGAAGCTTCTACAACTTCAAGAGTTCTGATTACTAGAAACACGCTCTACCTTCTGTATTTTATATAGATACATGCGCATTGCTGCTTACCCCTTGAGGCATCAGCCACCCTCCCGGCAGCGCAAAGCTCTGGCACTCCGACTGATCAGCCGACTACTCCTAGTGGCGCCACAGGCGCCAAACACGGGAGGCGAAAACGCCGCACCGCTCCTTGCCCGAAGCCCAGCTCTGAGCGCCCCAGCACCGAAGGCGCCGCACCTAAACCCCCTCCCGGAAGCCGGCACCCCCCTTCCCCCGGCCGACAGACTGCCACTTTATACCTCGGGCGACGTACATTTTGCCCTTCCGTTTGGTTTAGTCATGCATAAAAGCAGATCCACTAATTTAGCAATTTCCCTTCATCTTAACTACTGTGTCTGCGTGTTTTCGAAGACAAGGAGAGGGAGGACGTATATTTAAGAAAGGGTAAATTTGATTTCGGGGAGGAAGTTCACAAGCTCCAATCCTTCGAGATGGCTCAGTGATTTATATATCACGTATCTGGGCGAGGAGGATGCGGAGCCTTCTGGGGTTTCAGTTTGGTTTGAGGGTTGCTCCGATCCTTATAGGGTGTAACTCTTATCATTTACCTGTGGGCAAAGTAATATTGTGCACTTAAATATCGTTGAAATTTGCGGAGATTTTACTTATCCTAGCTACCACAAATCATGCAAGGAGCCAAGAAGATAGCTATGCGTGATATACTGGATAGCTTAAAGCCTAAGCCGGCCCTTATGACTATTTTAGAGCCCAGCTCGGCTAATAGCTTTCATATTAAAAGGGCTTTGTGCGGCTCGTAAAATGTCACAACAGCTGGGCCAGGCTCGCCAAGAACAGCGTTATGGTTGGGGCGGGCTGTGACAAAATCCAGCCCTAGTGCACACATCTTAAGGTAAATGGCGCATAAGGATAACATCAATACGGCTTTGCTCGATAAGTGTAGAAGCACCAAATGAATCTAAATTAATCATAAGAACAATACGGCTTTATTCTCTAAGTGTAGAAGCACAAAATGAATCTAAGTTAATGATAACAACAATACTGCTTTATTCGCTAAGAGTAGAACTACACAATGAATCTATGTTAAGGATAACAAGCATACGGCTTTATTCGGTTAGTGTGGAAACACAACATGAATATAGGTTAAGGATAACATCAATACGACTTTGCTCGCAAAGTGTAGAAGCACAAAATGAATCTAAGCTAATGATAACAACAATACGGCTTTATTCGCTAAGTGTAGAAGCACAAATGAATCTAAGTTAATGATAACAACAATACGGCTTTATTCGCTAAGAGTAGAACTACACAATGAATCTATGTTAAGGATAACAAGCATACGGCTTTATTCGGTTAGTGTGGAAGCACAAAGTGAATCTAGGTTAAGGATAGCAAGCACACGGTTTTATTCGCTAAGTGTAGAAGTACAAAATGAAATGAATCTAGGTTAAGGATAACAACAATATGGCTAGAAACTGCACTCATCAGGAGTCGCACCGTGAATCCGCATAGCGGGGACATAGAGTAATAATGTTACCTATTTGAATTGGAGGATTGGATGTTATTAAAGTCTTGAGGGTACGTGTCACAAACGAGATATGGGATCTTCTAGTTTTGATATTCTATTTGATAAAAAATATAAGTTATGTTCTTCTTAATTTCGAATAAAGCAACATTATAAGAAAAAATATCTAAAAACGCAATGCGACGAAGATTTTGTGATGGTAATTAGGATATTTAAACATTCCGATTTACTTGAGTCAGAGTTTCAAAATTAATAACCCTAATGTTCTTGTGGTTTTCCGAACAATATTCATAGATGTTGTATGTATCTAGATAGTTGATAAGTAATATCAACTGCGTTATCCGGCAGTGTCGTCGGCTTCCCTTGTAATGCCGCGCTACATCATTCGCGACATTCACCCACGTATTATGATCAATCACATCGGTTTAAATGTCTAATTACCATATCATAAGTACAGTCAGTGTTCACCAGTATGTCCTGGGTTTGACTAAAAAGGCTACTCCCTGTCTCTTGGCGTGGTTTATTTCTCTGGTACTCAGATGATGTTGGTTTTTAACATAATTACGGCAATCTATAAGCTAAACACCACGTTCCCTATTGTAAATTTTGTAAGAAGTTTGAAATAATTTTTAAATATCAAAAAATTCAGCGGCGATGACTATTCAGCATTCTACTTCTATGTAAACATTTGAAGGTACTTATGGCTTTTGTGTAGAATCGAGCTGATCATGTGTGAAATTTGTCACCGTAGTAAATAGCTTATTTCCAAATTTACAGAATATACCTAATTGAACCGTTAATAACACAGGTATTCACGAGTCATGAATTTGGTATATTTAATTCCAGTTCCTTTAGCTACTTGATGTTAAGTTTTAATATTTTAAATATAAAATATATACTTGTTAGCCTAGGGATTCTGTAAATGATTTGGGCAACTTCAACGTTAAAGTTAGGATGTCACATGTCGTTTCGTCATTGTCTGGTCTGTATGGTAAGCTTGTACTTCACTATACGTTACTACAGCAATACGTTTTATGTTCTTCGTTCAGTTACGTATTGCTCGCT
>JASANE010029077.1:0-12713 GCA_030248225.1 Trileptium ribeirensis | reverse complement strand
GAAACGGGACAAGGGAAATCCAGGGGGATTTTCGAGGGGCCGGGGACAAGTTCAGTCCCGGGACGGAAAACGGGGTCGATTGATACCAAACACGAAGGGGGTAGACTTAGTAATGGGTCGGAACCCACTCATGGGTTCTGCTATGTATTAGTATGGGGCTTTTAGCGGGCTCTCCTGCGTTCACGGTTGGGCGGAGCGACGCCCGCCAGGTATCGTTGGACTCACCGTCCAACGGCGGTTCGAACGAGGGGTGATATCGCCACTGGGGCGGTAGGAGTAAAATGGTACTAAAATTGGTGCGATTAGAGAGAGTCGTGACTACAATGGGGGGCGCGTTTGTTGGTCGTTCGGGTTAACGGGGCGGCGGAGCGAGACCCGCCGGGTATTTTTGGCAATGTCTCATCGAGACGAATCTAATGAGGGGCGATTTGCCCATTTTAAAGTAGAGTGAAAAATCTTGAATTGTCGGCGCCCATCAGCGGTAGACAACAGCTTTCGAGGCAACTTCGCGTGGCTGCCGCGGGTCAGCGGGGATTCAGGCGGAGGTTCAAAGCATATGGTTGGATTCAACTAGTCACGGTGAACAAAACGAGGGGTCGCATGCGTCGGTTCCGACGTGGGGTATGGCGACGGGAAAGTCGGAAAGTAGGGTTTCGCATTAGTTGCATACTGCAATAGGTTGAATAAACAAGGCGGTTTTGTCTAAACGTTGTCCACAGGACACACACATAAATAGACACATGTACATATTGTATATATGATATGTCCTAACTACATGGAAAGTAACAGTCCGGGTTCCACGTTGACAATCCTACCTAGCGTAAGAAGTGATTGTCTCTACGTGTCACAGGCGAAGTTCTGGCGTTGTCCGGAGCGGTTGTGGATGTCCGTCCGCGATTCCCAATGTGCTCTACTAGCCTGTCCCGGTTATTTTTCCGGATCAGGATACCGTAGACGATGGCGCGCCTTCGAATTAGCCCGGCATACGTCGTTCCACACGCTTGCGAAGACTGCCAAAGTATGATTTTCGCTTATTTTAACCGGCTGTTTTCCGTGACCATTACTCAGTACATTACTAAAACCAAGTGAACTTAATATTTTTGATTTCGGTCTTAACAAACTTGCTTTCTTGAACGTGCAGTCAGGGGCCTCCTATTCCCGGACGGTCGTAACCGTCAACCCTATAACACATAGTGCCAGTTAGTTGGGTTTTCGACTAATTTCACGTTTCCGTCGGCGTGGGGCTCTATTTTCGGTCTTACAGGTCGGTTGAGTCGGCTCATTTCCTCATATTTTGGCCTGATCGTAACACTCGTCCCTAACAAAGTCGCAAATTACTACGAAAGTATGCGACACGTTATGCGGAACAATTAATTAATATAGTGCGACACTTGTATACAAAACATTCCCTTCACTATAAAGCGACATCATTATGCAAAACGGTTCAGTAATACAAACGACACTTTCATACAAAATGGTTCATTATTATATAAACGACACTTTTATACAAAATGGTTCATTGTTATATAAACGACACTTCTATACAAAATGATTCATATAAACGGCACTTTTATACAGAATGGTTCATTGTTATATAAACGACACTTTTATACAAAATGGTTCATATAAACGGCACTTTTATACAGAATGGTTCATTATTATATAAACGACACTTTTATACAAAATGGTTCATATAAACGACACTCTTATACAAAATGGTTCATTGTTATATAAACGACACTTTTATACAAAAATACTTTAATACAAAAGCGATACTTTTATACAAAATGGTTTATACAAACGATACTTTTATACAAAAGCGTTAATGTGAGTGGCATTTTTATGCAAAATGGTCATGTGCCAACGTCTCCTGGTACGATTCTAAGTACGGAGGTCCTGAAATGCTCGTGACAGGGCCGGAGCGGCCCTGTTACAATAGTTCTGCGTCAGCGACAAAAAAAATTAGCCACCATAAATCGCCATTGTTTGCATAAAATATAATGCCTACACTTTTGATATTGTAATAACAATGCAGGAATGAATTATAATTGCAGATTGCAAGTCGGCAAACACAGAAAATGGTTTGCAAATCGTCATTGCTGAAAAAATTTAACTATTAATATAACATGGAGTGTAATTAATCATAGGATGATATTTATGTTGCATGTAACAAAATTCTTACATATAATTATTATATTGTGCGCTAGAGAGCTAAATGATAAAAGTGGAGACCACGAAAGATGAAAAAAACAGTGCACATACTATGTGATATAAGTAGGATATTTAAGATGATACTCGTGTTATATACTGTTATACTGTGGTTATCATTCTATTTGTTGTCATCCTCAAATTACTGCTATTATTATGTATTATTATGCTACACTAATTAAGCGTGTCACATATAAGAACCAATAAAAGAAAAAGTGTCAGAAAATAATATTTATATGATAAAAAAGAACATGACAAAATGTGTTTATAAATATGTTTGAAATAAGGGAATTTGTTTATAATTTGAGATCGATAGGAGTAGAGATGTCGTGGTAGCAGTACTACAAACTAGTAGGGCGATGCGTGGTTTTCGCTTCACATACACATGGCTCGTGCGTATTGCACATTTTTATCGCGTCATATTCCGTTTCGTAGTACAATGTTTCAAATCCAAAAACAATTTATTTTAGTGTATTATGAACTTTTTGGGCACTGTTCAAATTCAAATAGAAATTCATCATAGCAGTATCTCACAGATTCGAAAGGCAATGATATGTAGCAGGCAGAAAAGTAAGCGGCGTGGAGAGCAGTGTGAAGTAAGCATACACCATAATGTATCTTGCTATATCGTCTTGTCTATAGCTATACGTGGAATTGTGCTCCACAGAAGCTATAGGATAGCTATCATCATAGTCGATAAGTCAGCATTGTCGACATATTTAAGCTAAAATCGTTTCTTAGGTATTGCTATAAAAGGCACATCACAATAATATTTTTGAGACAAATCTATCTAGTGATTCTCTTATTATTTGTAGTGATTAATGCTTACACAATCACATATACTAGACCAATATCACACTGGAGGCGAGAACAATATTAAATTGGAGGGGCACTAATATCAAACTGGAGGGGCACCGATATCAAACTGGAGGCGCACCAATATCAAACCGGAGGGGGGCACCAATATTACACTAAAGGGGGTACCAATATCAAGCTGGATGGGGCACAAATATCAAATTGGACGGGGCACCAATATCAAGCTGAAAAGGGCAAAATAATGTTAAACCGAAGGAGGCACAAATATCAAACTGTAGCACGCACCAGTATTAAACTGGAAGCGGTACCAATATCAAACTGATGAACTTGCTTTAACAGATTTTTGTTTCTAATGGCTAGCTGTTAGAAACTTTTGTCTCTTACAGCCAACTGTAATATACAAAAATCTCTAAGGGCAAACCGTTACATATTTGAAATTCAAATGGATAGCTATTAGAAACTTTTATATTTTATAACTGGCTGTAAGAGACAAAAGTTTCTTGCATCTAGCCATTAGAGACAATAATCTGTTATGGCTAGCTGCCAGAGATTTTTAGTCTCTAACAGCTAGCTGTTAGAGATTTCTGCATTTATTGGCTATCTATATAACACTAAAGTCTCTTACAGCTATCTGTTAGAGATTTAAATATCAAACAAGCAGTCATTAAAGACAAAGATCTCTAGCAGCCGTTTACATAAAATATCATGTAACAGGCCATTGAAGATTTTAGTTTCTTGTGGCCGGTTGTTAAAGACAAAACTGCCCACTTTTTGCACTCATTATTCTGTGAAACCAGCATTACTATTATTCGCTTTGCGGTGTTCCTCTATCATGGTCTGTAGTTGCGTGATCGGACCCTCGCCTCCTTTCTCAAGTAACGAGTTCACTGTTTTAGTTAGGGGCGTACTGGTGACCGAAGCGTCTGGGTCGGGGCAAGCAGCATTAGCATCTAGCTTAGCAACACTTACAGTATCCATGAATGTCTCACACTCATGAATCTGGTTGAGGACTTGCCTGCGCACCTCGGGTCGCAAACCACTCTGGAAAAACATACGGAGCATAGTGTCCCTTTGGTCATCCTCCATGTCGGGGAAGGCACGATCACGCAACTTTTGCAGTTCCAGACGATACATAGCGACTGGTTCATTTGCTCCCTGTTGTCGAGTACAAAGTCCTGATAATGATTTCCCAGGTCGACGAGAAGACGAAAATAGAAAACGTAGGCCACTACTCCTAGAAAACTTTGGCGTTTTCCCGGTGGGAGGCCCTCGAAAGCCTCCCTTGCCGGTCCGCGCAAGAGAGCTGGTACACAAATCAATTTTTGGCGATCGTCCCAACCATTGGCGTTGGCGAGACGGTTATACATACGGACCCAATCCTCGAAATCCTGGCCCTCAGATTTCTCGTCAAAAGTTGGCATATCCCTTAACGGTATCATTGGAGGGCCGGTAGGCTGGGTGGTCAAGTGGTGTAGAATGGCGTTCGTAGCGTTCGTATCCGCACCAAGCGCCTCGGAAAATTCTCCACGACGCAAGTGTCCAGACGGTCGAGGTGGCGGCGATCTTAACGGTCGCTCGAGGGCAGTTGCGGCCGGTCGAGGTCTAGTCCGAACAGTGTCCTCCACCGGTCCGTCAGTAGCGCCGAAAAAGTCACTATTCTCCAAGTCTCCGTTGTGATTAACGTTAGAGTCCATTTATATAAGGGTAGGCTCTCGATTTCGACAGATGAATGTGTATACTTGAATATCAGAGGACTAGCGTCTAACTAACAGCCAAAAGGTACCGAATCGGTGCGTTAAATGCTGTACGAACGCAACAAGAAAAGAAAAATGTATTATTATAGGTGTAAACGATCACGTTCGTGTTAGACCAAACTACCTTGACCTACTATACTAAATAACCGAAAATAGATCACCCTACCCGGTTATCAATGAAGAAACGCGACGGTCCCGATCGGCAATGTAACACTACGAGTCTCTTCAAGTAAGATAGAGAGCACAATAACTTCCACAGTGCAAACTATTTCAACCGTAGGGTGTAAAATGAAGGAACTACAGACCTACCAAATATAAGCAAACGCAGTGGCAAACACGGTACTATTACACAAAGGCAAATATTAGAACAATGTAAAGAAATATCAAAATGAGGTTTACAGTGTCCAAAGAGCGATCGATGAAGTGTCCTTTAAACGTGTCTTCGTGAGCAGCGAATCTTTCGATACGATGACCCAACGTTCGTTTCCAGGGTTATCGTGGCGTAACAACCCGCAGTCTTCCACCGAATGTCCACGAAAAGTATCCACGTAACAGTATCGCACCGATAGTTGACCGTCCGAAATGTCGTCGCAGTATTGACGTTGACGTCGCGTCAAATCGAGAGAAATTGGCGACAATTAAAAATCGAGCTGAACCAAAAACTGACAATCTATCAAGTCGATAGACCGGATAATAGTGCGGTCCTGAGTAACCGTCGATTCGTAGACAATTCGAAAGTCCAAATAGTCCACGAGATGAGCCGCACGAATCACAGTCCGAGGTAATACGAATATAGTGCCGCAATAGTAAGACCCGAATAAATTCCGACAGCGAACGCGAGTAATAAGTCAATGTGTATATATTTGATGGTAATAAGCGTTAGTTAGTTAGTTAAGCACACTCAAAAGTCGATTCCTGAAATAGTGCCCATCGGTTCAATGTACGCAAGTGTCGGCGCACGCGGTGGGATCACGGATTGAGGCGTCAATTTGGATAGCGAGCAAGGTGAAAACTTGGGTCATGTTGAACTCATTGACATTCAAATAGGAAAATATTACAAGGACACAAAATAAACACGACATTCTACCTTTAAAACGCACATAAATAAGCACATTCCAAAAGCTACGGCGATGCAAGAGCGTATACCTTAACGCACTCTGGAGGTCCACCCAGAGCTAACCTTCTGACCTATACAAATTCGATTGGCAAAATTTCTGAGATTCCGACAAGCGATTACCGTCATCGCGGTTACCCGAAATAGAATATAGGCCTCACGGCGTATGGATTGAACGAAAGCTCTAAACTCACTACGTGGGGATTAAACAAAAATTTACGCCTCACGGCGTGGCGCCCATACGATGTAATAACGGTGACGCAGCTGCATGCCGCAACTTCCTAACACCATGCCCATACGACCCCGGCTATCGTAACCTCAAGGGCAGACCGTGAATGCTAAAATTTTGACCCTATTCTTGGTCAGACCCAAGAAGGTACGGAGCTTGGCAGGCCGCAGGCGCGCTTCACGGGTGCGTTCGGACCCCGCCCGATTGGTTGCGCACGTGTCTAGTTTCTAGTGTGATTTCTCAGGTTCCCCAGGGAGGCTAGCACCGACACCTGCTCACAGGTCATGGAGCCTATCCGCTATTCCCTATCTTAAACTCATCGGAAGTTGTTTAGTTCGGATTAGTTGTGTTAAATGTTGGAGTAAAAGCTGAAAATGTGTAACGGTCTATACCCTTTACTATTTCCTATTTGATAATTTTGGCTGTCCTTCCTTTTGGAAATAAAATCCCTATATATCGTGCCTGCAACCGCTATAAGTCATGAACTATCGTGGAAACTATTCGGGTGGAAAAATGCAGGCCTTGCGTCATCTGTTTATTAATTCGTGTGCTTATGACGGCATAGTTCATGTGTGATTGTAATGGTTTGTTTGGTTCATTACGTGTGAATCGTCTATATTACGTGTGATTCTGTTTAAGTGATGATAATGTGTGTAATCGGTTGTTTTGTTCATTATGTATAAATTGTGTGTAACATGTGTAATTGCTTGAAACTGCAATAGTTTTGAGATCAAATTTTCCCACCACAGTAAAATAAAACTTTTAAGAACTTGAGAAATCGTATTAAATTGGACAGGGGGATGACTTAGGCATATGCGGATTTTGACGCCAAATACCATAGGGCACGCTCTAGATTATTCACACCAAATTTGGCCTCAATTGGGCAACCTGTTAAGGAGTTACGAACCTCATCCCCTCGGTCATTTCTGGCAATAAGATTTTCACAAATTCTTGAAATTATAACTTTGGGAGAGTTTAAAATAATATAAAATCGTAAAATTTGTGTGCCAGGGCTATAGTTTAGGTACCTATCGGATTTGAGTGTAACCACTGGGTGCCTTAACTATTACACTTACATTAGCGGAAATGTAAGTGTATTTCTGCTGGATTTTCACGAAAATTGTTATGAGTTAGGGATTCCGAGAATTTCATAAAAAGGGTCTCTCTAGCGCAAAAATTAAGACTCCTGTTAGAGAGCGCATTTCGCAGTTCCAAGAATTCATAACCCGGTTGGCAACCGTTACATTAAAATCTAATGGTTTAGAGAGATTTGAGAACCAGGTTTTTAATCGGTTTCCTACAATTAGGGTGTTGAAAGTTTATTTAAAGGTTTGCATCGTGAGCTTAGGGCCTCAGTTCGTACAATCAGTGAATCAAAATTAAATACCGCAGTTCTCGTTACCAATCGATATATCGTGTCAAGAATCTGCTGTTGTTGTGCAATTTGGAGTTGATGTAAGTGTCTTTTTGTGTATTAGTATCATATGTAGATCTAGTGTAATAAACGATAAATAAACAGGAGTGTGTATTCTACGTTGGAAACCCAACGTGATCGACGGTTGTCAGATTGTGCATTTCAACCTAGATTGAGACTCACGCGGATTACATTTTGGTGTCGCAAGCTTGGAACGAAATACGCCCGAGTTTAACAAAAATTTGAACTATATCTGGATAATCAGGATTCGGAGGCCTTTATTGACAAAGTCTATCAGCGATATACAGGTGGCCCTCGTGAGTCAAAAATACGACAAAATAGATTAATTCCCATAAAAATGCCGGGAGGCATTGAGAGAACACCATGTGGATCCCAAACCGAGAATCGGATCATGGAAAATCGTTATGGATACCGAGCGATTGAGATCAAAAATATTCCATTATACAGCGGAAATTTTGGTGAGGATTTTGAAGAATGGCTAGATACATTTGAGAGGATAGCCCTGGCGAAAGAATTGAGTCATGGGGAAATGGCACGTCTGCCGCCTGCCTATTTACGGGATGAATCTGCGCGGAAATGGGAAGCTCTCCCTCCGGGGATTCAGAAAAGTTATGATCTAGTTAGAGCATCGCTTAAGGAATATCTAATATCTAAAGAAACAGCAAACCAATATAGCATTCAGCTACGCACTAGGAGCCAAGGCCCTAAGGAACCGGTGGAAATATATGCCAGAGACATTCAGCGTTTGGTGGGGAATGCTTAGCCAACCATAGCCGCTGAGAGTAGGGACCGAATAGCGATGGATAACTTCCTAACCGGGCTGAAGAGTGCTATTAAGAGGTTTGTTATGACCTCAAATCCCACCACCATGCAGGCGACCATTTCTAGAGCATGTGAACAGGAATGCTATGAGAGGATGAACGAGCCTTCTAACAAAGGTAGCTCAAAAATGGAAGCTATGTTTTGAAATGTAAAAAAATCTGAATGTTCGAGCAATATTGAGTCGAAATTGGAAGATATGATAAAACTAAACCGAGAGTTGTTACAAGCAGTGGTTAGTCTTAAGGATCAAACAAATAACAGTTCATGTATAACAAGTATTGAGCAAGATAGGAGTAGAATAACTAACGATGGTAGGAAAATATGTGGTTTCTGTAAGAGACCTGGTCATATAAAATTCAATTGCCCTCAACGACGGCAAAATATCCCACAAAATTTTTCTCAACATAGATCTTTACAAAATATTAATAGATGGCCTCCCAATAGGCCTCCCCAAAATTTTTCGCAGCCTAATATGTTACACGATAATAGACCAAGACAAAATTATAGCGAACCTCGGGTTCTGACTGTGCAAACTACTCAATGTAGGAGCTATGCTGAACCACCCGCATGGTCCAACGATGTTCGTCGAGTGAATACTTCGGGGTATGTTGGTCAAGTTGGCGATTGGAAAGCCGAAATTACCCGACTAAGGGAACAGAATGAAAGATTAGCTAATATAATCGTGGATACTGATGCTTCTTCTTCAGAGTCACACTCTGCCATGATGTGCCATTTCCAAAATTTAAGGGTGAGATCATCCGAAAATGATATGACTGTTGTTATGACATACTACGATGAGAAGTTACCCGACGATGGTACCGACCCATTCTATAATGCTATTAAAATAAATGTGATTAAAATAAATAATTTCGTGATGGATCACATATCATGAAAACAAATAATACAGTGTACCGTAGGTATGTCGCTAAGCACACAAGTATCGTTAACTATGATAAATGTACATTACTTAATGTGCAGAAAAATTACTCATTGAAGGTTGACTGGGAGTGTAGCATCTTATGCTTATATTTTGACCCTATAATCTTGAAACTCTTTTGCAGAATAATGGCAGAAAGCACCCCTATGGCGGTTTCCACAGGAATACATCAACCTGCAGAAACTGGGATGTCCCTAGGAACATACTGTGGACCGCGGCGGGCATATCCCGATCGGAATTTTATAGCTCCCGGTACCAAGCATCGGGCGATTGTGAAAGCTGCAGACGACCCCAAAATTATATGGGTCTCGTTACTGAGGAAGAAGTGTTATATAGATCTGATAAATACCTGCCTTCCTCAAGTGGACGAGTTAGTTGCCCTGGAGGAGAAAGGCATGTGGACTCATAACCGAGTTATTGTGGTGATCGCGGGACAGGCATTAAGGGGGAGGTTATTTCCATTCCTAATAGATGACAATATAACGTCAGGTTGGTTGACGTTCGAAGGCGACACCTCTATGACAGCGATGAAGTATATGAAATGCCTCGTCATCCTGTCCTAGTAAACACACCAGCTCAGTGTTTTCGCGTGGAGTTAAGTAACATCATGCCGCCGCACGGGTGTCTCGACTTCGGTCCGTATACCTTCAAGTTCCTGCAGCGCCTCCTTAATCAAGAGGTCCTCCTCCATTTCGTTGATATGGGCATCGGTGACTGCTATACCGTGGAGATGACAATAGGCATACGCTATGGCGTGAGCGAAATGCTAGTCGCCCGGGAACAGGGACAGTTTGACAACGTCGAGAATGTTCGTCCCAAAGGGATCAAACTGTCTGAGATGGTATCGGCGGATGATATCGAGGCCATGCGACAAAACCGCCGTCGCATGGCAGACTATCATTGCCTGTCATACTACTCGACTGGTATCGTGGTATTGGTTGATGCATGGCTTGATGAGGAAATTGGAATACCTCAAGCGGGGTTTTGCTTGGAATGTGAGCACGAATAGTACCACATGCCGAAGGCGGCGAAATCGACTCCATTCCTCCGAGTGTCGGAATTGGTAGCCAAAAGTATTGCCCACGATAGGCCTACACGCAGTCAACGAAAAGGGGTTGAACGGATCCAGCCGGATCTACTCCAGAAGGTGAGTATAAGTGTACGCTTAATCCAAAAATGTGATAAAGCGTCAAACAACAGGGTGAGAGAGATCTGTTGTAAATATGTATGTGTAGATAAATTTCGTGCGTGTGTGGACAAAGGAAGTTCATACATTTCAGGCATAAATGGTCCTACAGATGAATCCGCTGAAGTTTTGACATTTTTCGGAAATAATAATGTATTATCCAATCACTTTTTAGCAGGGTTGAAGATCAACGGTAAGGAATTTAACTGTACTGAACAATATTATATGTTTTGTCAATGTTGTTATGCTCAAGATCACGAAGCAGCCAGTGCCGTATATATTGAAATGAGCCCTAAGAAACAAAGGTTAATCACAAAACAGTCCATCAACGTATGTAAGAATAGGAAAGCTTGGATTATGTCTGGAACGGCGTGGAACATAATAACACACAAATGATTATGCAGAACAGTTGCCTGAAAGATGTTTTAATTAGTACTGGAGATAAGTATTTAGCCGAAGCTAGTTTAGACAAAATATGGGGATGTGGACTGAGCGCGGTTGATAAAAACATTAAGAACGTTCAAAAACATACCGGAAAAAATTAGTTGGGTAAGATTTTGATGTATATAAGAAGAAAATTACGTGACCAAAAAACTGACAGTATCCAAAGCTATAATGAGGATAGCTATGAACACGGTACCGGCAATTTTTTGTGTTTATACTGGCAAACTTAATCCTAATAGTATAAACTTAAACCGTATCCCTCTGATCCTGGGCAAACTTTTTGGAAAAATACCAATAGAGATTCTTTGTGATACTGGGTGTAATATTTGTTTGTTAAAGTTTCAGACAGCGTCACGTTTGGATAATTTACAGGAGATATGGACGACGGATAATGGTAATAAAATGGCGAAAACAGTGAGTGGCCAAGGATTGGAATTGTTGAGGGTATTGGAGACAGAGTTACAAATTGGATTACAACGGTATGTTCATTCTGCATTCTTGAGTAAGGACATTCCGTATGATATCATTTTAGGTATAGATTTCATGATAAAGTATAATTGTGTTTTAAACGTGGCTAAAGGGGAATGTATATTAGATGACCTGGTCTTAAAAATGTGGGGATCCAAGAGTATAGGTGATAAACGGGTAGCAAATGTCACTGGGCAATATACAACTGAATCCCCGAGAGTGGTGACGGTAAGGTGGTAAGTGTATCCCACCCCTTATGCGAATATGAGATTAATATTCCTAACTTATCCCTATCGGAATGTGAGTTAACAGATGCCCAGAAGAGGATACTGATACGTTTTTTAAACTCCCGCGGTAGTGTCTTCTCATTTTCAGATTATGACCTTGGACGTTTAAAATTTGTTAAACATGCGATAAACTGCGGTGATAGCTCGCCAATATACCAAAGACCCTATAGAATCCCTCACGCCGCTAAGGAAGATGTTAAAATACAGTTAGAAAATATGGAAAAGCACGGAATAATTAGACCATCAGCATCGCCGTGGGCCTCGCCTCTTGTTATCTCACGTAAGAAGGACGGCAGTAATCGTATATGTGTTGATTTTAAAAAACTAAATGCAGTGACGAGGACTGACGTATTCCCTATTCCGAGAATCGAGGATTGTTTGGACAAATTAAATGGCGCGAGATATTTTTCAAGTTTGGACTTAACCAGTGGCTATTGGCAGATGGAGCTTGAGGAGAACGACAAGGAAAAAACTGCGTTTATAACCGATAGTGGTCTGTTTGAATTTAATGTAATGCCTTTTGGATTGAAGTGTGCTCCTAGCTCGTTTATGAGAGCAATTAAATTTCTATTAACCGGACTGGAAGATAGAGTATTATCGTACATCGATGACATTCTGATCTATTCGCCATCTTCTGGGCAACATATACAAGATTTATCCGATGTCTTCGAACGCCTACAAGAAGGCAACATGAAACTAAAACCAAAGAAATGTACTTTTGGACGGACTAAATTCTTAAGACATGTCGTTTCTGGAAATGGAATCGAACCCGATCCCGATAAGGTGAAAGCAGTTAAAGAATATCCGGTTCCAAAGACGATAAAGCAAGTGAGAGGGTTTTTAGGTCTAGCTTCGTATTATCGAAAATTTATTAAAGATTTCGAGTCAAGAGCTTCTGTATTAAACACCTTATTGAAAAAAAGCGTTGTTTTCGTCTGGACCCCAGAATGTCAAGCTGCTTTCGAGGATTTAAAAAGTCAGCTCACTGAAAACCCTATTTTAAAAACTCCTAA
>JASANE010029075.1:0-21023 GCA_030248225.1 Trileptium ribeirensis | reverse complement strand
TGCTTATTAGGTCTGACAGCTTTATATAAGCATAACTATGGTTTCGTCTGAACAACAACCACAAATACAAATCTATTCAATGCATTCAAATATAACCACAGGCCATCGAATGAAGACAGCATATATCCAAGTTATCCTTAGTCTCGGACAAGTTACTCCTTGAAGTTGTTGTGCTTAGCTGGAATTAATCAGCATACTAAATCGATACCGAAGACAGCATGAAAATTCCGATAAGTTTTGAAAACATTTAATAGTGTAATAAAACTAAACGTCCAGATGCGTAAGGAAGGACAAAGGGAGCTGTGGCACGGACGCTTAACGAAGACTTTGTGATTGGTAGATATCATAGCTCGATTATTCTATGTGTGCACATTCCTAATTGCGTTTTTTACTTGTATATATACTTACACACATAAAAAAGAAAAATTCAGAATGTGCACATATAGAATGATCTAGTTATAGTATCTAACAACCACGATGTCTTCGTTACGCGCCCGCGCTTCAGCACGTGCTATCCTCCCTCACGTAGGCCGCTCAATGTACCGTTAACTATTATGAAAAATGACACAAATTTATTCACATTTATAAGCAGATCAGTTATACAGTAATTTAATCATTTACTGCGCAGCATAATGCACTACTCGAGGCGTGGTCTAGCCATGCTGTTACTTTTGCCAAGACTTCACAGTGAAAAATTGTAGAATGGTACAACCCTCGGTTAATTGTAGAATACATTAATATACTTTACGTTCAAAAATGCTGAAAAATCCTATATTTCTTACGTAACACACCTAAAATGCTATATACCTTTAATGAATATAAGCATGAATTCTATTTCACAAGCCTATTATATATTCCAAACAACAAAGCTAAACAATCTTTCTAACTAAAATGGTTAAAAATGCTATATTTTGAATCTAGCACTTCTAATATAGTTATAATATTTTAAAAAAATTTGGGTATCCTTAGACAAACATTTTATTTATACATGAATTTATTTAAACTTAATTAGCTTAATGAAAATATCAAAAGATAAAATTCCCTGAACAGGAATTGGAAGAGAGAACCCCTGTGCAACCTTCAAAAACTATACTTAGTCTCATCGTTAAAATCAGCTTGAAAGATCATATTTGATGTCCAATTATTTGCGCTTGTTATAAAATGAATAATGATTTTTAGTTTTAAAAACACTCACTAAAATATTGAAAACAATTAGGACACCAATCCCTTTTAGAAAGTTGTTAATTCATTCTCTAAAATATAGAAAAAAGTATAACATCGAAATCCTGCGGAATGATGATTTCTACTATATTCTCTCGTGTGCTTTGATAGTTATTTCACTCATTAATATATAAAAAACAAGCAAAACAGAGAACCCTTAACGCCAAACCTTTTTCAAGCAGTCTCTAAATTAGAAAAAATACAAGTATACTTCAACTCTTAATAAGTGAGTGCTTTTTTGTTAAAAACAGCTGCAAAATCACACAGTAATTCTGCGTGCCAAATTTTATTTGGGAAAATATTTCCTACTAATGCCGTGTACCAAATTTTTGTTACTACAGCATCAGATATTTAAGAAATTATCTAGACTCGAATTTCCCACTAATACTTTTCCCTTAATTTGGGAAGTTTTTCCCACTTGTAATTTTGTGAAGATTGGTCCCGAAACACCTTCTGACGTGGGTACCAAAAATTTGAAACTTTGGTCCTACATATTTGGGAAAAATTTGTATTATATTTTGTTTCGAGTTAAGCCTATGAAATATTCCCAAAATTATAGAAAATATTTCCCAAACATATGGGAAAAGCATTCGCTTAGCTATGAGAAAAATTCTGTTCCAAATATTTAAGACCGTTTTCGTTTTCATACATCCTGGAAAATTGAGTGCAAAAATCTAGGACTGGAGTCGTAAATATTTGGTACTCAGGTTAACTGTGCAAGAGTATCCGCGAACTGTAAATGACATTTTATTCATAAATGCTAAGACAAATAAAAAGGGGATTCGCCAACCCCTACATATGTAACAAAATAATTATTTGCACTTGTTTATGAAATTAAGGTAGAGATCAATATGAAAGCAGTACACTCTCCAATGTAGAGTAAATTCATGTAATACACATTCGCAAATTTCGTAAATCGATATTTATTTCGTCTTAATACTGTATAGCATAGTTTACCGTTATAACGTATAAAATATTATTTTTTACATCTACAATTTCAGTGAAAGAAGTAGCATTTTTGATGTTACTCGCTCAAATGGAATCTTGGACAAACTTTAGGTTTATGATTTTGGTCATATAATGTTCCACAAGGAGAAATAAACGCATAGTTACTAGAAGTAAACTAATACGTGATTCCACATTAGGTGGGAAAGGTCAAGTTGCGTACTGTTTTCCGTGTTTGGCTCAAAATTAGAACTGTTGCATTTGGCGCTGGAGAACTCATTTTTAATCGGTTTATCAGCATTTATGAATAAAATTTCATTTACAGTTAACAGCTACTCTTGATTTTGCAGTTGTACTTAGTTAAAAATTACATTCTAAGTTAAAAATACTAAGTTGTGCAACAAATACTTATTTTTGTTATTTTAGCGACAATTTATGTTTGCCATGAGAGGTTCAGCGTTTGGGTTGGTCTCGACATTTTAGTGACTGAAATAACTATCAAAGCACTCGAAAGAATATGGTAAAAATCATCTTCCTGACGAGGTTCTAACTTTTGGTTATTTTCGATATTGCAACATTCACAGTTTGTGCGGTCACTGGACATTGTGGCAAAAATTTTGAAAAAGGTGTTACAGAAACTATATCAGTTGAAAAACTGCTACAGAAACTGTGTCACTTTTACGAAAAGAAGCCACATCAATTGAGCCGTTTTATAACAATGACTCAACACGTGTAGCAATTTTTCAAAAAATGGCTAAACAATGTTATTGGCAGTGACACAGATTTGTGGCAGTTTTTCTAAAAGTGACACAGTTTCTGTAGGTTTGTGTAGCAGATTTTTCTAAACTTTGGTCACAATGTGCAGTTGCTGCACACAACTCTCTGTGCACCCCGCATAAATTTAGTAGCACCAAAATTCAAGGACGGTCTGCTGTGGTGAAGGATGTGACTCTTCAGCTTTTCTATATAAGCCACTGCGCTACCTCGCAATCGTTTTCGACTTATATCGTCAATAGATATTCCTTGAACTGTATTGTGTTGCAGAGATATGTGTTTTAAGTAAACTTTCAATGGTAGAAGAGTTGAGACACTTTCAAATAACATATGCCTTATTTAGAACACGCTTGGTTGGGTATTTTATTAAAACTGGCAAATTACTAGAACTAGTATTACTGGTATATTACTAAAACAACACAAGTCAGAAATTTAAATATAGCTTAAAATCCTTTGCTACTACTAAATGTTTAAGAGCGATAGAAGCCTTATAATCTTTAGGTTAGGTGCTTTTTGCGTAGTAGACTTTGGGCGAGTGACGGCGCTTGGAGTATTGCGACTTCACGCTTTGTAGAGGTATACTGTAAAAACATGACTCAAATTAGACTCAACTGAGGCGGTTCGAAAACGAACTACGAAATTAGTTGAATTCGAGTGGAATGAGCGAGCGAAGTGAGCTCATTTCACTCGCGAGCGAACCGAGAGGGTGGAATGAGAATTTTCAATTTTGGCTCTGGAAGGGGGTTGAGGAGGTCCTGTCTGTGTGTGTGTCTGTCGCACCTGAGTCTCGATAACGGTTGGGCGGATTTTGATGCCATTCGAACCGCAATGTCGATTTAGGTGTAGTGACATAGCCCGATTTTTAATTTTTTCCCGTGGTAAAAGTTATGGAGCAAAATGACGTCATTTTGGCCCATTTTTCGGGCACCCCTCCAGTTTTTACGACTTTTCTCAATAAGTGAACGAGTTATCCGCAAACTAATAGGCCTATTCCATGTAGCTTTACCAGTATTTTCCAATGATATATAACAAGTTTTTCAACTACTTCCCAATCTGGAGTCTATAAGCTTATAGTTGGTGCCAAATTTCATATTTGGTGAAAAGTCGTGGGAAATGCACCTAAATGTCTGTTTTTTGTTGCTTTTAGTGTCTTATATGGGGTTTTCTGGGCCAACAAACCCATTGCGAGGATCAAAAATATTGTGTGGCAAATATTTTTCACACTTCTGCTTCATACTTGGTATGAAAAATGAGATTTTTCTCAAGTGTCGGTTTGAATTCTTTAACGTTCTTTTCACGGTCAATTTAGGGTTTTATTCAATTATTAAATTGTTAGTTCCTTATTTTTGTACTCGCTGTATGATGTTTTGCTTACTGCATACGTTGGCTATCAAAATAGGCGGGCGTAACTATGACTCATCACTCACGGTTTATATAATGCTGCACCTGCGTACTGTGTGTAGGCTTTGTTTGTGTGTGCTTTCTACAACAGACTTCGAGGGATTGTTCTCACCACTCGAATTCTGGCTCGCAAGCGAGCTTCACTAGTCATATTTTGACTCAGACTGCGCTAATTAGTCGTTTTTCTCATCAAGTGGACTAATCTCCAATTCAGTAAGAGTCAGCATCTTGTATTCAAGGTGCCAGTTCCAAGTAGGTAGCCATTGCCGTGGAGTGGGTCAGCGTGCTGCATCCTGTGGGGGCGGGGTGTGCTAGCCGGCCTTCAAAGGGGGAAGGGGTGCTGCAGCGGGAAGAATGACGAAATCTTGAAATTTACATAATTTATCCCAATTTTGCTCAATTTTGCCTGGTTTTTGCTATTAGAATGTACCATACTCTACTTTCTGCCAAATTATGCCTAATTTCTCTACTTCTTTCCAATTTTTGCGAATTTTCGAGTAATTTTAGTGCACTACAAGATGGGGTATCTGTGCCGTCGGCACGTTGGAAAATAGGTCTCGGACCACATGATAGAGGCGACCCTACCGCTACAGCGGGTAGTAATCGTCCTATCGCCAATTGGGCATGTATGCAGCCAGCAATAACATTTCACTCAGTAGACTTGTCTTATTTATTTAGCATCGTTAGGACAAAGTCGGTTGCGTAAAATTTGAAGATTTTACAATGTATACGATATATTTATATGCATGTAACATTGCCAATTTAGTATCAAGCTATACTGTATCAACGTTGCAGCGGAGGTTAAGTAGGCAAAGTATATATTATATGCATATATAGAAATATGAATTTTAAATGTATAACGATGAATTTTGTGCTCTTATGGCTGGGAAAGGTGTTCAATAATAATTATCTGTTTCACTGTCAGTTTCCTTCGTATTTTGAATAAATAATAACTGAACATTGTAAGCCAAAAGCATAGAAATAAATATGACCCGATAAGTAATAATTCGTTGCTTGTACCAGTGGAGAATTTCTTGTAAAGATGGTAGTTAACTGTGTAAATATATGTGTGACGATCACAATATTGTAAACTATTTAATTTAGTACGCGCGATTAACCAAATCCACATTGAGTTGCAATCAGTAGGATATGCGTAATGCCTTGCTCAATATCTAGTACAGATCCACGAAAGACGAAACAATAATAAGAGACAAGACAACACAGAGGACAAGGTTCGCATCCATTTATCCAACAAGTAAGTTAAAGTCTGTACATCGCCGATACACACACATTCCTAAATGTTTACAGGCATATTCAATGTTCGTTTAGACTATTGGTCCCATTACCACGCTGAACTTCAACTGTAACTTAGTCTTCAAGTTTTCACTGCAAAGCACATTTTCAAATTCTTACAGTATCTGATTTGCCGAAGGCAAAAAATTCTTATATAGGATAGCAGTGAGTAAATGCTTTATTTTGGCAATACATGGAATTAACAGTCATAATGCTGTATGCTGTAGTATATTTACTATATAAAATATCACGATGGTATTACTATAAATGTACAGCTAACTAGACATTAGTTGTTTTATCATAAATTACTTATCTCATCTGTTAAATAAAAGAATATAACGCCGATATAAAATACAGACAGAAAAATATAGCTTACAAACTTATTATCACTACATCAACAGAAAGTTGAAACCTTCAGAAAAGTTGATAGAAATCAGACTTTAAATATATTTGTGTTCGAACGGAACCATTTATTACATTGTTCAAGTCCGCCATTCTACAGGATTGTTGTTACACGCATTCCTCTCCCGCCGGACCTCATTATTCCTTAAGCCAATAAAGAATTTGCATTACATTATACAAATCTATCATGTTACAGGACTATTGTAACCCCATTCATTCTCCGCTAGGAGCTCATTATTCCTTAAGTCAATAAAGACATATCTGTGTCGATCGGCTGATTTTTATGCAGTTTTCAGGCTTTGATCCCATTTCCAACAAAATTAAATGTGTCTACAAGAAACACAAACATTTCACAACATTTATGCAACGGAAAATTGTGTAATTAATATCTGCTTCACTATTGTCATGACCACAGTCATGTGTTATTGAATACACTAAAAGTATTAATTTCAGTTTTGACTGAACCAATTTTGGTAACAGCATCACCTTTCGACTTAAAACGTGGTAGGATTTGCCCGATATGTTTGATGCAAGAAAGTGCCGCATTCAAGCCATTAGACATGTAAAGACCAACTATCATGGTATTGGGCGCAAGAACTTAATTTCATCCGCAACCTGGTGAGAACTGAAAACAGCGTCATCATAAATCTTCAGATTTTGGACATAATCAAAATAAAATAAAGTCTGTAAACATACAAATGTTAACAGCTGCTCTGACGTGGCAACAACTAAAAACGAAAATACGAAATTAAGTAAAATTGCTCATTTTACATCGAGTTGCTAGATATTTTTCTAACAAATAAGATAAATAAAATAAACGCCTAAATCAAAATACTAATGTTTTAAAGCGGTATTGTTCCTTGGGTAGTGGTCACGAAATAAAGTCATTTGAACAGCAGTATAGGAAGACGGAAATCAAAATGGTAGGAGGAACTGAGGGTAGATTATTTAAAGTACTAAAATTACGCCATGACAGCATTCTAACGGTCGTGCAAGCTTGTGGTGTGCAACGATGAACGGTGTTTCAAAGAGTTTCCGGATAGTTTTGAAGTAGATTAAAAAGCCAAGGGAACGCATCATTGAAAGCCGAAACTGTGATCTCTTGTTTTATCACTTACCTGAATCTGAAATCTGGACGAATTCAATAGTATCCGAATCTCACAGACGCTTCACATTCAAATTCACAGCGAAAACTTGCGTCAAATGACAACAGCTATTGCAAAGCTGAAAATACCATCAACGAAATTTATATCAAGTTTGGTCCTAGATTATGTATTTAGCTATCTTACTCTATTTGGTCCGCTTCCGGATGATATATACAGCTGAAAATATAAGCGCGTTAAGACTCAAATCAAATAACGTTAATATGTCATAATTTAGTAAAAAGAGAAATTCAATAAGACTCTATTTTGACTCAGATTAGTTTGCATGATTACCAAAAAGCATTATTGGCACGTTCGCAGATGCAATATTCTAGGTCATCTACACTGTGGAAATCCTTATACCATCACTTTATCTATTACCATGTCAATCAAGTTTTAGTGTAACAGGGCCGTTCTGGTCCGTTACGTGCGTTTCTGCGAGATTTTAACGATTAAATGGTCTAGGAATACCTAATTTGGCCTAGAACCCGCTTAGAACAACAATAGAATGGTAGTTAATGGAATTTTAGTGTAGTTAAATTAGGCTTGTGGAAGTTCAGTTTACAATGGAATAGCATGTTGCATGGTGCCATGGTCGTGCCTATAATATCGTTTCGCTTGTTACCAATTGTTGTTTCATATTTATGTTACGATTTGAAATTGGATGTCTTGCTCCATGTTATATTTGTATGTCAGTGATCCCCCTTTAAGGAGAACATTTAATAGACGAACGTATGTAGATAAAACATAAATTTTCCACTTGATAAGTAACTGTAGGAAATTAGACAGGAGAACTCTGTGCTGGAGACGTGAGTTCGGAATTATAATTTTCAAAGGTTTTTGGAATTCTCGGAACTGGCGGAATTCTCGCCCCCATACCATCCGGGAATAGAAGGCCATCAACCGCTCACTAAGAAATGAATGGCGAACGTTTAAAAGTTGGGTGGGTAGTAATCGAAGTTAATAGTATCAGTTTCACCTTGGCTGAACAACACACAAAGCAATGATCCGTTGGAAAAACAGAGTTTTCCAATATTCGGAGGCGACGGCTGTCGCGTTCGTTCGTCAGCCCGTAACCGTCTAAAGCTTGATATTTCGGGCATACGACACGAGTACTTTTCGCTATAGAATTTCACGGGTTTTCCAATGAGACCAAAATAATCGCACTCATATTGGAACTTGACTGGAAAAGTGAAGGGAAAACGCGCTAAAACTAAGAAAACAGCCGTTACTTACGCTATGTTTGGCTGTTTTGTAGGGGTTTAGGATATACATATTTTCTCTAGTGTTACGTATATTATTTATGTTTAACCTTAAAATACTCGTGTTCTCTTTCTCACTTCCCCGAACGCACCCTCACCACCCCATCTATCCATAAGTACCTGAAATGCTGGGAGTTTGTATGTCCGATCAGTGGTTTGGCTGACTTCATCGAATCATTGTTTTTCTGATTTGTCATTCTTGTGAACATGGCGTCTCTTCCGGGAATTACATACATGGATGAGGAAGACAACATCATCGGGTAACTAAAAGACAACATAATCGGGTTTCGGTGCGCCCTTTGGTGTACCTGAGAATAGCAGCTATATTTTCGTTTTCACTTCACTGTTATCCAAAATCGCTTGATCACAGCCCTTATAACCCTTCTTTCTTCTTGTTACGATTTAATCCGCGGCAGTTTTACAAATCATCCAGTAGCCCGCTCATTAAGGAAGCTGGTGAGCCCAAGCGGGTCCCGATCTGCTTAGCTGCTAAGCTGCTATAAGAGTCGACCCATCGTTTTGTGATCTCTTCCCATGTAGCAGAAATTGACATTAAATTTCTCTTGCCTTGTAATATATCCGTATTTTCACTCTACCCTTGAAAATACGCATGCCTTATTTTACTCGCCTACTCGTGTTGGACGGAATGACATACGGCGGACCTCTGACCGACCTCCGCTATCCCGCTGTAACCCGTTGAAGTGCCCCCATTCAGGTTATGACTAGCAAAGGACATAAAATACTGAAATTTTTATTTTTAACTGAAGAATGGGCAAATCACACCTCATTGTATTCATCTAGACAAGAGCTCTCCACATATTCCCGACCGTTCTCCGTCCATCCACCAGTTATTCAGGGACATTCGATAAAAGCGCTCACCTTTGCTAAAACTCTCTCTATTTTTGTTTTATAACTTCTATCTGTGGGACTGGAGTATCACCCCTCATTCCAATCGCCCCTAGATGGCGAGCCCAATGATCTCCTGGGGGTATCTCTTTGCCTAGCCGTTAGATCAGGAGGTCACGCCGAAGCTTCCTATACTAATGTACATAAGTTGACACAATTGGGTCAACTCCCAATCTTATGTCTACCCCCTTGTGTTGGGTGTCGTTCGAACCAATTTTACGTCCTGGGAAAGAATTCAACCCCAGCCCACCGAACTTTCCCCGGAACCCCTTTGTCGCAGTCCCTTCAGTGCCTTTTTCTTCGTCTGTCTTTCTCTCTCGCTTTTTGTCTCTCTAATTGACCTTTCGATCGTCGTTTGCTCGTCTTCTTTGTTTGGCTGTTTTACCTTTTTCGCAACCTTTTGGTTGCTGTTGCGCTTTCTATTCTGTGGTTGTACGTCTGTTTGCGACTTTTTCTTCCCCTCCTTCCACTGTTATTTATTTAAATTATAATTAGTTAAGTTAATAACAGCACTAATAGAGGTATTTAATTAAACATCTATATATAGTGTAACAGCCCGAGGTTTGGCGAATCTTAAATATTCAAAATTAGACCAGAAGGGCCTCAAATTTGTGGATAAAGGGCGATCGGATACCGGTGGAGCGTGACATAGGGATTCATTGACGTATAATTGATATTTGTGTTGAATAAAATAAAAACATTGTATTGTATAAATGTGTTATCACCCTCCACCAGCCCGAGATGCGCGGGGTGATTACGCACCTAAAATCGGATCAAAATTTTATTGTGGAGGTATCCGATCGATCCCAGGATCATTACTGGTTATAAATAATTTGCATAACTATGCTATTGATTTGTATTTGGGGATGGTACGGATGCGTAGTCGGATCGGCGGGGGACAAGGGGAAAGATATCACGATTTTATCCCCGTTCAGACGATTTAACAAATTTTACTAACTAGGTGCCCCAGGGTCGGTTCCAGCGCGCATCCGAAAATGTTACGTATTCATAATTGTTGTACCATGATAAAACGTGTATTGTATAAGACACCAAGTGTCAGGATGGGTCGGGGTGTTGTACAAAACCCTCATGATAAAAATGCGTTTTTGGGCTTTCTGATGTTTTGGGACCTGGGAAGACCTATCCTGACATGCGGGGAAGTGAATAATTAGCTTGTGTACCTATATATATATTATGGGATGCTGCGAACAGTTACTTCGTATTTTAGGAAACGTTAGGACCATGCGACAAGACGACTAACTTCAACTTCTAAGGGGTGTTCTATCATTTTGGAAATTTTGGGATATTTTTACAGGTTAGGCAAAAGGGGTGATAACATCGTGATAAGGGATCTTTAAGGCTTCAAAATTGTTCCTTCAGGTCAACATACTCCCAACCCGTAAGTACTTATGGACGCCCGATCCCGCGTTTACACCCTCAAACTTTAGGGCCCTAAATTACTATGTCTCGAACCAAAACTTCCTGATTTTTCGAGCCCTATACCTTAATTGGGTCCTATACTAACTATATTATTGAAAACCGGGGCCGCCCGCCCCAACGGATCTCCACAGGATTCCCCTAACTCAGTTGGGACCCAAAACTCTGTCATCGTGCACGCATTTATCTGCTTTTAACGGGCCTTATAGGGGGATTACACTAAAGTAAAAGGGCTGTTAAGTAGGCGGCCCGCCAGGGTATGGATATGATCCCACCCCCGGCCGCCTACTCTTCTTCGTTCCTGAAATATAAATAAAAAACCTATAAAATCCTAGCTCATTTTCAGCGCCCAAAGCGCTTTTATATTTCGGCGAAAATATAGCCTCGCGCCGAACAGCGCGAGGTTTAGGTTGTTGTTGGGGCTTTTGGCACGCTTCGGCCACTGCCCAGCTAATATCAGCGTCGGCAAATTTTCTTTTACGACAAGCATTGTTGTTTTTTTGATGGTCGTGCAGATTAATGTAGAGGTACCTTGTTTTGCTTGCTGACCATTGTGCCTTGTTCTATTTTGCCGCTATATACACATTTGATTTTGAAATTCTTTGCCGTTATGTGTTTACGTATATATATTTAGTTAGTTTTGAAATTTAGAACATTTTGCAAACTTAAATATTTTGTAAAGAAAGGACAAATATGCGAGAAAAGGGGGGCTGAACAGGGTATATAAGGAGACTGCCCGATTCCCCGATCGGAGCCAGTCGAACATAGTCTTTTAAAACTTTGGCGGTTGTCGCCATTAAGTAGGTCTTTCTCTTGTTTTCGTGCACCAGTTTAGTGTTTCCAAATTTTTCTCTGTTTCTCGCGTTTGGGCGATGCCAGGGGTGGCTGCCCACCGTGCCCCCACGGTGGAGAACTTCCCCTTGATGGAGCTTCTTTTCAGTCATGCAGAAGGCCGCCGTTGCGGGCGTTGGAGTGTCGGAAGGATGCTCTGCGCGCCCGTAAAGGCCGGCCCCGTTAAAATTCGCGAAATTACACCGATTTGTGCAAAAATTTCATGTGCACGTGTTTTCGACTGTTTCCCCGCTCCTCGGACATTTCCCCGCTCACAGGTCCGAGGAGTGATCAAAATTCTATTCTAGGGCAAGTGGTAAGGAGCAAAATTTTAAGTTAAGGCAAACGTTAGTGATTGAAACGCCTTTTTCGCATTTTTCGCTCTAAGGCAAGTGATCTCGTTTTAAAGAACTAATTTTCGGGAGTGCCGAGACAGTCGCGATCATCGTCGCGGCTTTGACCTGTCGCGGGCGATACCCCACTGGTTCTCTATAAATTTGGGAATGCTTTAATTATAACAAAAATTGGGAAGAGCCCAGGTGTCCCCAAGTCGTGCAGCTACGGTGACCGGGAGCCCAGGAAGTTTTAACCCTTGCTTGAGAAATAGTGCAGATCATCTCCCAACAAGTGATGACCAGTGACTGTCTCGGTCGGTGATCATCCGTACGCGTAGGGTTCAGTAAAATTCATACCATTTCGGGTCAGGCAGATTTCGCATTATTTGGGATATGAACGCTTTATAGGCGAAGTTATAGGTGCTAATCGGAAGCTTTGTGGACGTAGCCGTTTGCATCCGTGGGGAACACGGGTTGTCCCCCGATGGTATGAAATCTAGCTACAGCGTCTAATCCCCATTCGTTCGCTGTGTTCAAATTACTTTTGGTCAATTTGCGATGCAAACGACTGCGGACCCGCCCGTGAAAAATTTTAAGGGGCACTTGCTGAGCAGAGAACGAAACAGGGACTGGAGCTGGCGGCGGATTAAAATATTAAAATAAGCCTGGGTGGAACGTGTGTTTTCTAACTGTGCAACCACGGGGAAAGCTCAAGTCGCTACCCACTCCCGGAGCTTTCCGTGAGCGAATTTGAATTAGTTAGGCCGTTCGTGGGCCACTCCAGTCGCTGTTGAAACTGCACGAAATTCTGGATCTTCAGCCTCGTTTAATCGGAGTTTAGACCACTCAAAGAGGGGACTGATCATAGTGGGCCAGTAGGTAAACATTTGTTCAATTGACAAAAGCGCGACTGGGAAGGTCCCAGGAGAATTAACATTTTCATCAAATTCTGTCTGGCTTTCTTCGATCGAAATACTTTTAGAGGTATAACACTCTGAAGTTTGTGTAATGTATACCTTAGGGTATCTTGCAGGGTACCCGCCTCAAATTTTGTCATACTATGAACATTGTAATTCGCTTGTCATACACCCCGATTGGGTGACGTTTTGAAGTGTGCAAGAATTACAAAATTTCAGAGTCAATAGTAAATCAATTGAACCGTGTGTAACTTTCTCAAGCAGATATGTTCAAACCATGACCTCTCTAGAAATTCTAGAAATCTGCTTCACTAGGACCTACTAAAGGAATTTTAGAAATCAGCTTCTACATAACCCCCGGAGTTTGAGCCTAGCTAAATTCTGCGCCTATAGCGAACGAGCAAGTCATCTACCCCTCGCCCGTCGAGTCAATCCGCGAACGCAAGCTCTCCTGGTTATCCGTCTTTCAGGCCCGGGCAGGCACCCCCTTTGCACCCCGCATTACATCCATGTTTTGCTCTAACCGCCTGGAACGCTCTCGCTGCGAGTGCTCTCATGGTAATTGTGGCTCTGCGTTACCCACCTCCCAATAGATAACACTAGTAATCATAGGTGAAACATTCAAGGGACTGGGGCCTCCGATTCAGTGCCCCTACGTTATCATAAGTAATCAAAATTTAGGGATCAAACGTCAACTAGGCCCTTTAGTATTTGCGCGTGCTTATAGTCTAGGCTACAGGGCCCGTTGTGCAACGATCTAAGAGTAGAAACGTGACAAGGCGCACAGGGACGCACCAACGGAGAATCTCGCGAGGACCAGAGGACCCCGCTTAGGGGATTAAGTGGATAATGAGTGAAAGGCGAGTCAGCCTTATTACCTGTGAGGAGGCTTAAGGGTTGACTCTCCCTCGGGGGACCTTCATACCACTAGATGCGTGGGCCAATATAGGGGCCAGGCCGAACACCCTGGTTAACCCGCCGGCAGCCTGCTAAGCTAAGCGGTTCCCTTGGGTCATCGCATAGATCACCGGGGAGTCGTGGAAGCCGGGGTTGTCCGGGCACCACACGTTAGGAGAATAGTGGTGCAGCTGGGATCCCCAAGGGGGGTAAAACCAGCCGGGCCTTTCGGCCCGTGGGGGGGGTCCGGACCTCAGGGGGGGTAACCCCCCCTACCCCTCCCCCTGCCGGCATGTATGCTTTATGCTATTGGTGCAGTGATATTTATATTTTACGCGAAGTGCTCGGATTTGAAAATTTATTAGCAGTGATGCACGTACCTTCAAACCAAGTCGCGGGCAGGTTCTGGTCGCTTTTTGGGTAATTCTAACTATTCTATTGAAATAATTTCGCAACCGGAACGGACGTTTTAGCTGAACAGAAATTCTTTGTAACCTTTCCAGTAGTTTTGAATTGCACGGCTAAAGTTTTAATTAAGTGTAGCGGTCCTGCTCGTCGGTTAGCACGGTATCGAATACCACTTGCCAGACTCGGATAATAGAATACTACGAGCGATTGTCGAAGTTGAGGAGAGCACGAGTTACGCAAGAATAAACGCAAGCATAAATGATCTGATTAGTTGAGCGAAGCGAAAAGTTTACACCTACAGTCACATACTTAAGGAATAGGCACACAGGTACAGTGAAGTTTACTTGACAGTAGAAATTCCGCAATAAAGTAAACACATATATCTGATTTATACATTTAACATCCGTGTTCAGGTCAGGTTTGAACCACGGAGGCCCTACAGCTCAAAACAATTAGGGATCATTATCAATTCGGAATTCAAAAATGTCGTTACCAGCGAGTGCTAATAGAACGCCGATTAGCGGCACAGCAACAACAAATGTAGGTGGTGGCACGGCCACCACTGCTGGTAGTACAAACGGACCCAGCCCCACCGTATCAGGAGATTCGCTAGTAGCAATCCTACAGCAGCTTATGGAACGGACAACCACAACGGCGCCAATTATACAAGTGGGCGACATCCCACAGTTTTCAGGAGCTGACGGACAGGACTTTGAGGCATGGCTAGCCACCTACGACAACTTGACGGACGCAAACGGATGGACATTAGAACAGAAACTCATCTGTTTCCCGACTGTATTAAAGGGCGAAGCGCTTAAAATTTACGAGAGTTTCCCGGACTGCCAGAAACAGACATATGAAGCCCTTTGCTACAACATGGGTTTCATGTATTCTTCCTCGCAGCGAGACGAAGACGCATTAATCACGCTACGCATGCGCATACAGGGAGAACGAGAATCAGTCGCTATGTACGGACTTGACCTCCAAAACCTCGTGGACAAAGCATTCCCGGAGGTCGAAGGTGAACAACGTGACGCACTACTGCAGAAATTCCTGCGACAAGGACTGAGGAAGGAGCTGAAATCTGGCGTTATAGGGAAAACTTATCCATCTTTCAAACACATGATGGATAAGCTTAAGTACAAGGAGGACGCAATTATAGCGTCCCAAAAGGATGTTATCGGAGTACCGGTTCGTAAAAGCAGCCGGTCTAAAACCGTTAACTACATGACCCAGGGAAGTGAAAATAACCAGCTAGTAGACCAAATACGTGAGGCACTCGATGAGAACAAGCGCACCACAGCCGGCAGCGATGCTACTATCGCTCGGCTCATTGATCTACTAGACAAGCGCACAGAGCAACACCAGTTAAACGCAATGATGCAGAATAACGGAGCACGGCAGATAGGCGCAAATGCGATACCACCAACAACGCCGGTAGGAAACCAATGCTTTCGATGTGGCTATCTAGTGCATTTCGCTAGGGAATGCCCGTATTTCCGAATGGACATATATGATCCATTGCAGAACGAGTATACACGCTTAGCCACGCGAGCAGCGCCTAACTACACCTACGGTGCACCGCCACCGCCTGCTATCGAATATGCTAGGCCGCCACCGCAGTACAACAATCGTCCTCACTATCGAGTAGTTGAACCTAGAGGCGGAGCACGCTACTCGCGACGTGATGACTGGAATAATACAGCAAATCAGCGGGGGTACCCCGGCTATGGACAACAAGGATATTATCGCCCCGAGCCTGCGAACTATGCATATGGAAATGGTAGTCAGACCGAATACTATAATCGATCTCGCGGACGCAGCGCAAATGAGTATAACCAACGAAACAGCGGGTATAACCCAACATTCGATCGACGCTATGCTGCACCACCCCAACCATTGTCAGCAGAAGCAGCGCCGTTCCGGCCGCGCACGCCTAGTAATGGCTGGAGTAATGCAAACCAATTAGGAGCAGTGCCTCGAAATAGACCCGCGCAGGCACCAATACATAATAACGACCGAGTCGATCGCCGTAACGTCGGCGTGATGTCAGTGACCAACGCCGTAGATCCTGAGCTAGCGCACCGCTTAGATGTCATGAGGCATGAAATGTCCACACTGGAAGAACGCGCAGGAGCTGGCATAGGCACCCGTTCGGCTCAAATTAACATGATGGTCACTGAAGATGAAGCAACGCAAGATCAGAACAGCCCAAATTTCAAAATTGAGCGAGAATACCCAGATGAAATTGAAGCAAAATCAGGTGCATATCAGGTAAATTCATTGCAGACCAGTAAGGACACACCACGAGAATGGTCACAAGCGATCAGGTCGCGGAGTGGCAATACAGAAGACCAAATATATGAAGAGGGAACACTTGCATATGGAGAATTCGGGTACAGCAAAGCACAAAGTAACACAGAATCTATACGGCGCTCGGCTTCATCGTTTCCAACCCCTGGCGCGCAGGGTGTGACCCGAGACCTTGTGAATAATGGTTGGCCAACCAACTTATTTGTATATCCCGATAGGAAGTCAGCGCAAGGAGATGAAGAGTACCGAGATACCGAGCAGAGGAGTGAGAGGGGAGGAGGAACCGAGAACCTAATGGAACCAAAGGAACCTAATGATCCTGATGTGCCGAGTGAGAAATATGGGAGGTGGCCGTTCGGACTTCGAGGGCCGATTAATAGGGCATCCGTGTCAAGCAATGACCCAAACGCTGGCACGTGTAATCCATCTCAGGCGGCTGCACATCGGATGGAACCTAAGAACCTAGCGTATGGAGAACCTAATGTACCTAATGGAATGGAACCTAGAGAGACGCCGTTCGGACTTCGGGGGCCGATTAATAGGGGTCGCGTGTTTGGCGAAGGCTCTAGCGCCGGCACGGTACAACCTGGTGAACCCGCGAATTTCTATAGTCTTATTCAAAATCATGTATGTGAAGCGGAACCAGAAGAACCTGCGGAGGAACTCATGAACCTAATGAAACCTAGTGGACTTGCGGATACCGAGAACTTAGTGGAACTTAACCTAGCGGAACCTAATGGAAGGAATGGACTACTGAGGAACCGAGAACCTAAGGAACTAAATGAACTTAACCTAGCGGATGCATCCAACTTAACAAAACTGACTTCCACCAATTTAGGGCGGCCGTGTGAGGCCCCTGTAGCGTTTCAACCGACCGGGGAAGACCGTAAAGGACACTAGTCAGGTGCGACGGAGACCTTCGGAACACGGGTCAGTCCGATTGTCCTAGCTCCGTTCAAAATTCGAAAGCGTATGTGTACCCTAGTATCTTTAGAGGCCGGTGAAGACCGTAGAGGACACTGGCCAGGAGAAGGGAGGCGTCGGGCAATGAGCCGCTGCGATGGCCCGAGCTCTGTTCAAAATTATAATTCATGTGTAGGACCGTATTCGAATAGGGTTCGGTCCCTAAGTGTAGGAGCCGTAGGGCCCGATCGGGTCGGGAGCTGCGGTTATCGTTTGTCGTTGCATAGTAGCTCAAACCGGCAGGTGAATATGTGTGTGCTTGAGTCCGAGTCGGCTAGAACCGACATCACGGGAATGTGTCTAGAACCGGGGATAGAAACTGTGCAGCATGTGAGAGAAAATGGTTTAGGGCTACACGGAGACAACACCGAGCCGAGTGCCGAAAACACTACAAACATAGAAGATCACGATAATCGAGCTAGCATCCGTGAAGTTATCGAACCCAGTGATAATGAAGTGGAACCTGATAACCCAAGGAAGGATGGTATTGATAAGGAGGAACCAATAGTAACCAGCAAAAGCTCGAAGATTGTGATGATAACACCCATAGTAAATAATATAGCATAGAGAGCAAACGGAACGGAGAACCAACGCTTGGAGACTAAAACAGAAATTGTAGCATGCCAACTGAGTACAGAGGAAGCCCACGCACTAGGGATCAACTCGACCGGATCGCCGGTTGGCTTGACACAGATAATTGAGCAAGCCTTAAAATCACCCGAATTAATGGGGAATGTACGCACTTTCGGCCAAGTTAGCATGGACACCGCGATTAACAACACCGGCACCGACTTGATTGCATTTAAGTATAAATTGAATCGAAGGAACTCGCGAATGTACAAGCAGCAGATATTAGATATCATACTGAGGAAATTGCACGCCTTAGACAGCACCAGTGAAATAGTAGAACCATTGATTTTGCAAGAATTACCTAAAGAGGAGCGATTAGTGCTGCTGGGACTGGATTCAGAATTTGTACCAGCTGCTAAACCGGAATGTCACGGAAAATTCCCCCATTATATTCTCGCACTGCCTAAGCTACGTTTCGGGGAAGATCGGATGCCAGTGAGAACACTATTCTACCGTAGGGTCATAGCTGTGTCGGAGCGGATATGCCATGCCCACCAGTTGCTCAGGGCCCGAGTGGCTGGAACGGCCCGAACTGACCGACGGCGGGACGCTGCCGTTTTGTCAGGGCTGTTAGGGTTCGCATCTCCGTTCCTACACACTATGCCGGGGATACATGTTAGCAGTTGCATGTTAAAACACCTAGAAGGACTTTTGGAGATCGTTGCCCGGGTTATCAACGCAATGAGCATCACACAGGCAATCACGGAAGTATATCGATTTCAAATACCCATCCTCCAAACATGCATCGTATGCGAGGAACGACATAACCCAAATTTCATGCCTGGGGAAGAGTGCGCGTTTACCACTTATCATGGCGAATGGGATTACACCGGGAATCTGTCCGCAGATTATGGAACCATTAGAAGGGACGGGACAGTGTCCATTCGACCAGGTAGCACACAGGGATTACACACGGCATACGAACTCATAGCGTATAGGGAAGCCAACTTGGAGTTCCTAGAAACTATAATAAGCGCACCGTACCTATTAGACCACCTAGTTACGGAATTTGACGAAACCGGACCCAAGGTTCCGGTGCAGTCATTACCTCACATCGTGTACGCTATAATGGATAACGCATTTTTCATCGATATAGATAGTAAACCAAAGCGCGAGGAACTACTATACTTACGACTATTATGGTTGCGCAAGCCCGCTCAAAACATTTGGCAAAATGACCCAATGGATGACATGGACCAAGTTCCAAACACGGACCATGACGCGGACATAACATTCATCGACGAAAAAGAACTTGAAAGCAAGTTGAGTGCCGTACTCAGTGACACCAGCGATGACGAAATCGATATGTTAGCCATTCACTCACTCGACTCTGACGAGCTCATTTCTGAGCTAAGTTTCTCCGTGGACACTGAAGTTGCCAGCAATGGACATGATAATGCTAACGACGGGAGTGACCGGGCATCACCGATCAGGTCGGTACGGTCCTCTCCAAACGGATCAGGACGGAGCATAAAAGCTGCGGTAGGTTTGCTAAACAAAGGAACCAAATTAATGGGAGCACTAATGATTTTACTGATCCTCCACCACCTAGGGCAAACTCACGCTATCGCCACGCCATTTTCAGACCAAGTAGCCCGCTTAGGCGCCATGGTAAATCAACAAGTAGGCACGCTGATCGAACCACAAGGCTTGGTAATAACTGCCTCACAGTCCACTTTCTTACCGATAATTTTACGGCTCTCCTTGGATGGATTACAACCTAGTCGGCAAGCAACTGGTATGGCGTGGTGTGTATACCCTCTTCGGGGTAAACCATGCTTGGGGAACTGCTGTCCAAACCCAAATTGTACTACCATGCCGGATTTACAACAGAAAGTACAGGAATTAGAAAGAGAATTAAGGAGCACCTATCAAGGTGTACTAGATACTAGTTACTACATGGCACTAATGCGCGAATATTGCGAAGCGAATTCTCATCTCTGTGAGGAACCTAAGATCAGAAAGAAGCGATTTCTCGCTGCACTAGCTGGAGCCGCAGGCGTAGTAACAGGATTCCTAGGTGTAGGTGTAGTGTTCACCAACGCTGTACACCTTAAAGACTTAAATAAGCAAGTGCTCGCACTATCTAAGGAAATGAGAAATACATATAATGTCGCTTATGGAAACTCGCGAGCTATAATGAAACTAACGCACGCTAATGAGGAGTTGTACTCATTTCTACATCATGAGATGCAGGAGGTGGTCACTATGATCGACCAGGTTAGGTGCCAAGAGCAGCGCTATGTTACTGAGGTCCACCGCGAGCTGGTTAACCATATGTTTCGCACCAGCCTTCGATCATCGGTTGACGCCGTCATGGAAGCCATGATGAGCGGCCAACTATCACCGAAAGTAGTGGACGCCTCCACGCTCAAGAATTTATTCCAAAAGAACTCGCAGATAGCGCAGACCATTTTAATACGCGAACCTGCACTGGCATACCAATTTGGACAAATATATCCAGTGCACATCGATCTAGGCTCATTTAAATTTGCTTTCACACTGCGGTCCCATTAGTCACGTCGGACGACGTCCGACCCTACTTTCGCATATACAACGTAGGCTGGAACGTCCCAGAACGCAGCGCCCACATGAAATTACCATTGCCTGATTACGCTACCCGAATCGAACGGGCGCGGTACGAAGTACTAAAATTACACACATGCAACACGCGACCAGGTATTGCATTCTGCAAAATACACGCCTTAGCAACGGACCATACATCGCGCTGTTTGGAATGGATCATCATGGGCGAGGACGGCCCAGAGGAAGCTCGCCAACTTTGCAAGAACAGTGCATTGGTCGGGCCAATGGCAAACCATATCGATGTCTACACCACGGCCCAAGGGGTGTTAATTCGAACTGCTGAACGTAAGGCTGTCGTCTCCAAGAAGAAACATCTTAGCCACGTTACCCGAGGAGAGACTATTCACATTTCTGACAACG
>JASANE010029074.1:0-10153 GCA_030248225.1 Trileptium ribeirensis | reverse complement strand
CTATTAAAGACATTATGTACGCATTATACTAAGCACAAATATAATGCAGACGGCGGATGCCCCTGCACCTCGCCACAGTAATGCGGCTCTTTTTAATATTATACGTTCGTTAGTTTCACTTTGGTCAGGAAAACGTATAAATTATTAACAAGACCTAAATACATGCTGTGTTTGATGGATCAAAATCCTAAAATAATTTTATTAGTATTTGCGATTTGTAGTAAATTGCGATTCATTCGTTATCATAGTTCAAGTCAAGGGCATGGCGTTATATAAATAGAACAGTTTTAGTGTGGCGTTATTAGGAGCCACCCGACTTTGTCATAGGCTTAGTACAAGGCTCATATAAGACCTTAACTTAGGCTAATGACTCATGCTAATGCTTGCCTAAACCACATTTTAACGCGAGTATAAATTATATATGCTCAAGGTCCGAGGTTTCGGGTGGGAGTAGACTAGTCCTTGGGGGAGGGGGGCTTCGGCGTCCCAGGTGGGTGCGGAGGGTCAGTGCGGAAGCTTGCTCGGAGTCTTCGGTGCCACGAAAAGCAACTATAGGTTCGGATCCTGTGGGTTGGATGACCTGTCGTAGGAATGAGAGTCCGGACCTGAGGCGGGTAACCCCTACCCTCATGAACATGTATGACCTAAATACTTTGCATATCAATTTTCAATCAAACTACTCGTAAGTGCTAAGGGACTAAAAGCTTGGAAAAAAACTAAATGATAAAATTAGCAACATTTAGGAAGTCAAAAATTCATTTATCCTTTAGCTTCGGTGTTGTTAGCTGGTTAGCGGGAAGTAGGAAAAGCAGCCGTCCTTAGCGATCCGTGTTTTCGTTGCAGTAGCGTTCGTTGCTTCTATATTGTTAAAAAACCGTAGCCTATAACATAATTATTGCTAATTTAAACCTAAATGTTGAACTAAAGAGCCACTGAGTTACCGTTGGTAACATAGTAACAATGCTCTGCAACCCAACCAACACAACTCTATCTTAACTCTATTCGCTTGGCTCCGCTTTTCTGCGCAATAAAAGTACGGTTGTGTGCCGTGAGCGTAACGAAAAGGGAGAACGCTTACGCTGTATTGCTAACGTACCGAATACAGACGGAGTATCCAAATATATAATAGTATTCTACACCCTTACGACATCATATCGCTTTTAAAAAACGAAGTCAACCTAACACCTAAATTTGAACGACTATAAAATTCATTAAAGGTAAATGTGTGAAACGTCCAGTGAAACGCATCGGATGTCGCCGTAGTACCCAGCAGAGTTACGTGAATGCTCTTGTCGGGAATTATAGCAAACGCAGTCTTGGATGGATCAGTCGGAAAAGGAAAATCAACTGGATCCATATTCCGACACCACACCCGAAAGTGACATGTCATATGAAGGTACGAATTCAACGAAGATTAGGCTATGGCACTGGCCGTATTTTTCCCAAAACGGCAATTTCCACTTACCATGACTTGTGGGAAATAAGCACCAAAACAAAAAATGGACAAATTTGAGTGGGTCGGGAGGGAATGTAACGTGCAAGGGAAAACTTGGAATGCCTTCTATCAGTGTAGTACAAGCGTGATAGAGCTAATTTCGAAAACTGACAGAATGGGCTGTGATTTTTTCATATATATGATTTGCATTAATAACTTTCTAACTCAAAGCATTTTTTCTTTCGTCGAAACACACTTACCCGCTTCACTTCGTTGCGAGATAAATACCGTTGTGTGCTGTGAGAGAAAGGAAAACGATATGACCAGAAAAGAAGATGTCGCTACAGATTAAGTTATCCGCTCCACTTCGCTGAGGGTTATATACCGTTGTGTGCTGTGTGAGAAAGAAAAACGATATGACCAGAAAAGAAGATGTCGCTACAGATTAAGTTATCCGCTCCACTTCGCTGAGGGTTAAATACCGTTGTATGCTGTGAGAGAAAGAAAAACGATGAGACCAGAAAAGAAGATGTCGCTACAGATTAAGTTATCCGCTCCACTTCGCTGAGGGTTAAATGCCGTTGTGTGCTGTGAGAGAAAGAAAAACGATATGACCAGAAAAGAAGATGTCGCTACAGATTAAGTTATCCGCTTCACTTCCCTGAGGGTTAAATACCGTTGTGTGCTGTGAGAGAAAGAAAAACGATATCACCAGAAAAGAAGGTGTCGCTACAGATTAAGTTATCCGCTCCACTTCGCTGAGGGTTAAATACCGTTGTGTGCTGTGAGAGAAAGAAAAACGATAAGACCAGAAAAGAAGATGTCGCTACAGATTAAGTTATCCGCTCCACTTCGCTGAGGGTTAAATGCTGTTGTGTGCTGTGAGAGAAAGAAAAACGTTATGACCAGAAAAGAAGACGCCGCTACAGATTAAGTTATCCGCTCTACTTCGCTGAGGGTTAAATAAGGTTGTGTGCTGTGAGAGAAAGAAAAACGTTAAGACCAGAAAAGAAGACGTCGCTACAGATTAAGTTATCCGCTCCACTTCCCTGAGGGTTAAATACCGTTGTGTGCTGTGAGAGAAAGAAAAACGATATCACCAGAAAAGAAGGTGTCGCTACAGATTAAGTTATCCGCTCCACTTCTCTGAGGGTTAAATACCGTTGTGTGCTGTGAGAGAAAGAAAAACGATAAGACCAGAAAAGAAGATGTCGCTACAGATTAAGTTATCCGCTCCACTTCGCTGAGGGTTAAATGCTGTTGTGTGCTGTGAGAGAAAGAAAAACGTTATGACCAGAAACGAAGACGCCGCCACAGATTAAGTTATCCGCTCTACTTCGCTGAGGGTTAAATAAGGTTGTGTGCTGTGAGAGAAAGAAAAACGTTAAGACCAGAAAAGAAGACGTCGCTACAGATTAAGTTATCCGCTCCACTTCGCTGAGGGTTAAATAAGGTTGTGTGCTGTGAGAGAAAGAAAAACGATAAGACCAGAAAAGAAGATGTCGCTACAGATTAAGTTATCCACTCCACTTCTCTGAGGGTTAGATACCGCTGTGTGCTGTGAGAGAAAGAAAAACGATAAGACCAGAAAAGAAGATGTCGCTACAGATTAAGTTATCCGCTCCACTTCGCTGAGGGTTAAATGCCGTTGTGTGCTGTGAGAGAAAGAAAAACGATATGACCAGAAAAGACGACGTCGCTACAGATTAAGTTATCCGCTCCACTACGCTGAGGGTTAAATAAGGTTGTGTGCTGTGAGAGAATGAAAAACGATAAGACCAGAAAAGAAGATGTCGCTACAGATTAAGTTATCCGCTCCAGCATTGCACGCTGCAAAATCTAAAAGGCAGAAACTGTAATGCAACTTCGCCAGATCAATTGCAACAAAATTCATAAATTCCTGACTAGAAAACCGCGTGATACTCCGCGAAAAATGATAGCAATTGTGCATTTTATTTAGTTGCAAACAAGTCTACAATAAACTCCGCAAAATGACGATTTAAGGCAGTGAAACACCCTAGACATCACTGACTAGTCAACTGAGTCGTCATATTTGAAAAAAATTTAGTTTTCGCTGGTCGATTATGTTTTCTCGGGAACCAATTGCACGTGACAGCTATTTTTTACGATTGTGCCACAGAAGCAAATGTCTACACTAAACTAATGCATAAAGCTCTATCATGCTAGGTTTTGACAAAATATGACAAGTCGACTGGCTTTCTGACTTCCATTACACTAATAGAGATTTTCATTTTGATGACTATAAGAAAACAGCTTAGGAGGTGGTCTTCCTCTTTTGCTACCTAATATTCTTAATGTATTACTAAAGGCAATCATTTCAAATACAATCTTTGAAATTTTGACAGTTGTCATAATTTCTAAACACTGTATTTTTGCTAAGCTAACTGCGATATATAGAACACAGTCATCTAACAAACTTGGGTTAGTTTGTCTTCTTTGTGAACACTTAGAAGAGCTTGTAGCTACAAGCAAACACAAACCGTTAATCATTATAGAAGATTTCTTTCCTGAACATAAACTGGAAAGCTGCACCTTCGGCTTCGTTTGTTAATATTGTGTACCAAAATGTTAGATCTTGGACTTATTCAAATAATTTTTGAGCCTCCCCATTTTAGCGGAAATACACATGGTTTTAGTGTTTGCAAATACGTCATCATGTATTTGTGATTTTACAATGGTGCGGATATTACAATGGACAATCATTTTATGAGTCGATGTCCTTTTAATCCTTTCTTATTTCAACAAAGTTGAATAGAATTCAAATTTAAAATCTTCCAAATGCTAGCTTTGAGGCTGTTAAATCGTATTTATCCTCATTAAATTGTCATTATATTCTTGGTGGCGACATTGAGGCTGAAAAAGCTTTCGTGGAATTTTGTTCTCATCTTAGATATTTTTATTAAACACACAACTTCAGAGAAAACAAGCATGATTTTTAATAATATTTAAAAGACAACATAATCCATAAATGTTAAAATCTCTAGCTACTAGCAGCACAGGTTTTGTCTCTAATGGTAGTGTGTTAGAAACTTATTTCTCTCACAGCCGGCTGTAACGTACGAAAATCTCTCACAGGCAGTTATTATATCTGTGAAATTGAAATGGAGAGCTATTAGAGACTTTCGTGTTTTTGTAGTTTGTTGTTAGATACAGAAATCTTTTATGGCAAATTACGCGATATTTTAAAATCTAACAGGTTAAAGAGATGGTTGCCTCTTTTGGCTATTTATAAAGGACTAATGCGGTATTCACGTTATAATTTCCCCAACGTTTGGAAGCTATGTACAGCGCACAGTGTCAGGCATACTGTTGACAACAAGGTGTATTATACATCATGTTTTTTATAAATTTTTTTTCCAAGGGTAGCTAGTTACGGGTATTACCACTTCTCTAAAGTGTCAGGCACACCGTGTCTTCTGGCAGTTTTATTGACAGTGTTCGGAATATTATTTGAGCAGTGTTCTTATAGGCTACAGACGGTGTCCGTTATGGTTAATTCGCGCCAAATTGGTAGCTAAGGGTGTGTACGACACTGTCAAGAAAAAATGTAGTAGCTAGGGGTGTGTGGTACACCCTTGGCAATTGATTTACACTATAGTTGTCACCCTGACTGTCTATACGGTACGGTCGCGATTACAGGGGGACAAAAGTTCCAAACAGCGGGGAGGTTATAACGTGAACGCCACATAAAGTCTCTAACAGTTATCTATTAGTGATGCTAATCTCAAACAAGGAGTCGATAAAGACAAAAATCTTTAGCAGCCGTTTGAAAGAAACAAAAAAATAACTCATAACCATTCGTTAGTTTAATTAATTTCGTTTCTTCTAGCTCGAGGCACGAACGATTTCAAAGAGTGACCTGGTGTATTTGTATCGCTTAGGTTTAAGCGACAAAAAATTTATCTAAATCTAACGCAACGATACCATGACCACTTTTATAAGCCATAATTATATCTTTTTGGGTCCTTCTGATCTATGAGCTTATATCTTGTGCCTATAAACTAGATCTTAAAGGCACGACAAATTTAGCATTTTATGTCTCTCATGATAAGGTAAAACATTAAGTCCAGAAAGTCTCCTCGTGATAGTCTTTTTACACATTCAATATAGTGAACAAGAAATTGATTCTTTACTTCGCTTGCATACTTAAGTTTGGGCCGAATCATTATTAAAAATAGCTTCAAAATCTGTTCAACAGGATGCGACTGAAACAAGCGAAAAATCATACTCACAAATTTGAAACCGATTTCAGCAATAGAAACACAATGCTCAGAAAATTTCATATTTCGACTCACAATTACTCCAAGCTCCCGTAGGCGACAAATGGCCCAGTGAAAGATCCAAGCAAAACCGCCACTGAACAAAAAGCTTTGACAACCTCCGAAACAGAAGCTGCGCTAAAATTAAAAGAATCGGAAAGCAGCGCTTCTTTCATACGTATTCAAATAATAGGAGTAATAAGAGTATACATCTTGGAACTTACATGAGACATACACTAAGCCTAAGTTTGGGACTACCGCTTCCGAACTTTCCGCTCTAAGCTGTTCTTTTTTCTAACGACATAATGTACCATCCCTTAGGATTGCTGAGCCTCGGTCACTATAGCAATCTGCAATTTTTCTACAGTGCTTATCACGTTTCTTATGTTTAGACAAGAAAAGCAAACGACAGCAATTTTGTGGAAATTTTAATTCCAACTTGCCAACATTTGATACGGAGTCACCGGACTTCTACATTAACAGAGCTGATAACTAACGCGTCCGCGTTGACTTACTAGATTTTCGTCTATTAGGCATAGGAAACAATCGTATAAACGAAAACTCGAAATATTGTCTGTCAGTACAGTGTACTAGGACCAGTTCTGGCCCTAAGGGATCCCAGCTGCACCACTGTTTTCTCAGCGTGTGGTGCCCGGACAACCCCGGCTTCTACGACTCCCCGGTGATCTATGCGATGACCTAAGGGAACCGCTTAGCTTAGTAGGCTGCCGGCGGGTTAACCAGGGTGTTCGGCCTGGCCCCTATAATGGCCCACGTGTCTAATGGTATGAGGTCCCCCGAGGGAGAGTCAACCCCTAAGCCTGCTCACAGGTAATAAGGCTGACTCGCCTTTCCCTCATTGCCCACTGTATCCCTTAAGCGGGGTTTTCTGATCCTAGTGTGGCCTGAGTAAAAATTCCCTATTTAGTCGCGTCTGTGTGTAAGATCCTGAGGACTAGCGGGCGCACGGTCATGATCCCAACAGCACCACCGTTGTGAATGTGGCTCCTTACGACTATTCTAACATTCCCTGTTCTGCTCCTAGCAGATTTTACCTAATCCCTAAAACAACACCAGGACACTGAGGCGAGGGCCCCAGTCCCTTGTAGTCAAAGCTTGGACCTAAAATTTAGTGGAAGTTCCGGAATTACAATGTGATTGGTGCCTATCTCTAAAACTTGTACAGGCGGTGCCGGGGAACAAGCGATTCGACGAGATGACTGGTGGTATGGGTTGCGACAGAGGGAAGTTCTTGACAGCTCAAGCGTACATCGGTGCCATGCAGGTTGTAACGAGGGAGAATATTTAGCACTTAAACGGCGAACTGTGCAATGCTCACGCTAGTGAAACTAAGCTGAAAAGGGGCAACATTGATCACTCTCGATTCTCTACGGCACTGAATTTGTCTTTACTTATTGCCTACTCGCCATTGGAGCTCAAAATTTTCTAGGGTACGTGATTCATTAACACGATGTTGCGAGCTGCTTCAGGAAATTGAACACGGTTCAGTTGATTTACTATTTGAACCACATTTTATCTTCTGCACACTCCACGAATAATAATAACACCCACTCGGGGTGCACAACAACTTATGTACAGCATTCAGGTTATATATAATGAAAATCTTGATTCGGGTACCCTGCAAGATACCCTGGGGTACACTCTATCTTTCATCGAATACAGCCCGGTAGATTGTTTCGAAACATGTTGATTTCAAACGACTAGTGACCTATCTTAAATGCAAATTTGTCTGTAGCAATCCGAACCCTACATGAAAACGAGGCCGAAGGTTGAAAATTTTGTACAATCTTGACGACGACTGGAGCGGCCCGCAACCCGACCGACTAATTAGGAACTCGCTCCCAGAGAGCTCCGGGAGGAGGTGTCGACGTAGATTCTCCCCGTAGTTGCACGGTTAGAGAAACCACCTCGCACCAACGTGAAATACATTTTCACTCACCGCCAGCTCCAGTCCCCGTTTCGCCTTGTGCTCAACAAATGACTCTTAAAATTTACCCGGACGGGTCCGCAGTCGTCTGCATCGCAAATTTACCAAAAATACTGGGAACACAGCGAACGAATGGGGATTCGACGCTGCTATTCGATTTTTAGACCGACGGGGACAACTCGTGTCACCCGGAGATGCAGACGGCAACGTCCTTAGTCTCGCTCTTATTATCGCCTAGGAAATTTTGCTGAACTTTCCAAAAACGGCTCGCTATCGCTTGCCTCAGCATAACAAATTTTTTGCTTACTAAGTTTGCAATAAACGAGAAATTTTGCTCGGCATGATTTGTCCTAGATTAAAATTTTTGATCACCCCTCGGACCTGTGAACGAAAAGAAAACGCCCAGGCGGGGAACCAGTCGAGAATACGTGAAAACACGAATTTTGTTCGATCAGTTCAGGATGATTTCGCGAATTTTGACCTGGCTCGGCGCTTACCGGGCGCGCGGCATCCTTTCGGGACGCCAACCCGCGAAAGGACGGCCTTTGGTACGATCAAAAACGAGAACCAGGGAAGGCTCTTTACCGTGGATGCAAGGCGAGAAACCAACCCTGATAGGTCTAAACGACGAGAAAGCAGAAACGAAAGCACCAAAAACAATTGGAAATAGAGCAAAATTTAAAATAAATTTTAAATGGCGACAACCGCCAAACCTAAACTTAAAAGCTCGACTGGCTCCGATCGGGGAATCGGGCTCAGCTCTTTTATACCTGGCCTAAACCCCCCCTTTTCTTCTCTTCTCAGTCTTTCGCCGCTTGCTTGTCCCAAGAAATTTAAACTTCGCCTACAGCCAAATATATATATAACAATATAGTTATCTCTTATAGTGACAATTAAACAACAATATATAAACACAAAACGAACACTGTCGCGAACTTATTGATGTCGTCGGCCCTGGCCACTTAATGGGCACCATTGCTCTGTATAAATGAAAAACAACATTGTAAGCAGCAGCAGTGGCCGAAGAGTGCCAAAAGCCCGTAAACAACTAAACCTCGCGCTGGTCGGCGCGAGGCTTATAACTTTGGTGGACTATATCAGCGCTTCAGGCGCTTATTTTATATTAAAATTTTTATTAATTTTTATTCATATTTCAGGAACGGAAAGTGGTAGGCGACCGGGGGCGGGATCATATCCATGCCCTGGCTGGTCGCCTACTTGTGAGACCCTTTATTTTGATGTGATTCCCATAGGAGACCCGCTAGGAGCAGATTAATGCGTGCACGATAGGTAAATTTTGGGTTCCAATTGAGTTATGGGGATCCCGTGGAATTCCGTTGGGGCGGGTGGCCCCTGTTTTCAATAAAATAGTTAGTATAGGATCTGATTGAGGTGTGGGGCTTGAAAAATCGGGAAGTTTTGGTTTAAGATGTGGTGATTTAGGGCCCTAAAATTTGAGAGTCTAAACGCTAAATTGGGGGTCCATAAGTATTTACCGGTTGGGGTCAGGTTGACCCGAATAAGTGATTTTGAATCCTTATAGAGACCTGATGATAGTTTAATGTCCCCTTTTTGTTTGAGATCTATAAAAACCCCCAAAATTTGAGTTTTCTTATGCCCCTTTGAGAAATGAAAATGTTGTCATATTAGATCAATTTTATCCTTCTCCCTACGCACTCAAAACGTCCCTTAAAATATATATATATATGAAATAGAATGATAATGAAATAACAGTTTTCCTTGCCCAGCGTGTCAGGATAGATCCTTCCGGGTCCCCAAAACATAAGAAAGCTCACAAACGCATTTTTATCATGAAGTTTTCGTACAACACCACGACCCATCCTGACACCCGGACACATACACGGTATACATCAGCTACGCCAATAGCACATATCTATATACATGTTACGGCCCACGGATGCGCACCGAATCAAACCTAGGGGACCTGATCGACAAAAGTGTTAAGCCAAATTGTGAATAGAATCGTGAAATCTTTCCCCTTGTCCCCGGCCCGTCCGACTACGCATCCGTGCCGGTTTCCAATACAAATCAATTATACAATGACATAACGTTATCATTTATGAATTGACAGTGACCCTGGGCTCGATCGGATACCTCTGCAGTAGAATTTTGATTCAATTTTGGTGCGTAATCACCCCGCGCACCTCGGGCTGGTGGAGCGTGATTACACATTTATAACACGAGTATAGCATTTATTTTATTCAATACATTTATCAATAACGCGTCAATAGATCCCTGGATCACGCTCCACCGGTATCCGACCGCCCTTTATACACTAAATTTTGAGGCCCTTATGGCCTAATTTTGAATCTTTAAAGTTCGGCAAAAACTCGGGCTGTTACATCTCTTAAAATTTTTTGGATTTTATAGACTCCTTACTTATGGTAGTAAGTTAAATTTGTGGAGATATGAAAAAGTGAAAATTTTGCGTGATTAATTCCATGTGATGTACAGCCCTTGATTTCAATT
>JASANE010029073.1:0-59205 GCA_030248225.1 Trileptium ribeirensis | reverse complement strand
TGCTACGCGTTACGTTACATACCTATTGCTGAAAACCCATTAAGAAGCAAGTCTCACCAACGACCAAAGACAATGAAGAAATCAAGCACTACGTGGTTGAAGAACTGACCATGGAACCAGAGCTGTTCGAAAAAGACTTTGCCGATCTGTGCGTTATCAACTTGAGGAAAATCAGTCAACTGAATGGATCGCAGTTGGTCCTCTAGGCGAGAATGGACGTTTTATGCGCTGAAGTGGTTGTTTATCTGCGAGCAAAATTATGTTTTGCATTGCGTTATACGTTGTTTAACAATCAGCAGGAACAGGGAAAGTTACTTTGAAACACCATATATATATAAAAGAAAAACATGCTTTGTGTTTCCGATCTACAGAAATTTTCCGTTTTTTCCAAAACTGTTTATATTAATAAACGATTAATTTTTAATAAATTATTTTCTTTTAGTAAATGTTTAAAATTTGGAATTTTAAAGCATTTCAATGAAACCACCTGTTCGCTTTGCGATTGATTGGCACAAACATAAAAATGCTTGCCCAGCATCTGTTTCATACGAGTTGGGTCTTTGCATCGCAGGATGGCTGGGGTACTTTTTTGAATCCATTAATCCATTTTTTTGTCTATGTTACACTTAGAGCCAGCCAAGATCCATCATAAGGTAGAAAAATCTCGCCGACACCCTTCGGAACCGTCGGATGTTGCCCGAAAACCCGATTGCACAACCGATATATTGACTTTTTACGTTCAAAATCGTTCTTCATGTTAACAACTAATTTCATATTGCATGAATACGTTATATTTGGTGTGGATAACGTTGAACACGCATGAGTACACGTTAACTAAGAGTTATCGGTAAGAACTATTTATAGTCTAAAACAGTAGCAAATTATTTAAATATATTTTATTATTATTATTAAACCGGAAAATAGCATAATTTATTATCTCATTTCGTCTAAGTCGTAATATCAATATCTTGGCAAAGGTATATATTCCCGTTAAAGTCTAAAGGCAAAAATCCATCTACAGGCTCATGGGTAGTAGAGAGTTACTCTTTCTCTCCGCGCCTCTCTGCGCAAAACGCCGACCCTCTCCTGAATGGTGGTCCAATCCCACATCAACCGGCGCCGTTAAATTTTGCGAAAAGTTGTTCAAAAATCCAATACCCCTTCCTCCTGCACCATTAGCTTTTCTGGAAAATTGGCAAAAACGGGGGGGGGGGGGGGTTGGGGAGGAATCTAGCAAACTTTCAGAGAATATTAAGCAAAAGCTGGGAAAATTGCAGAAATCGATGCTGTTGATCAGGATTTAAGGAAAATTATGGACTTTGAAAATTGCCGCTCCTCTCAGTCGTCTCCTGTGGGGCCGAAGGCAAGTCCCCTCCGCGGCACTAGCCACCCTCTCCTTGATACCTCGGATCTTGAGCATGTATGCAAAATTTCTTACCGGGCACTCAATAAAAAATAATTTTTTTCATGGGATATAGCATAGTATCAAAGGCTAAAGATGTCTTGATATTGAATGAGTCTGAATGAACCCTAAATTTCGACCACGTAGTTGGTTTTGTCAAAAATCTTGATTATCTCTTCCCTGCTTGAGGTTTTCCACGAAGTGGTATCACAGACCCTTCTACAGTATCAATGCAATAACTTTCATGTAAATACCTTTATTAGCCAACAGAATAGAATGCCTGAGAGACCAAAGAACATTTATTTAAAAGCCTAGTGATGATTAAAATGTATTTTGTCGTTAGTAGTCATGATAGTTTCGCTCAGTGTGCTTCACAAAAAAACCATAACGGGAATTTCGTAACTACAAACAAAGGTGACATCACTATAGAGGTAAGTACAGGACGTACTAGTACGCAGATCCACATGAAAAATGAACAACTCGAGTGTAACTTTTTGATGCTCAAAACTCAAGTTTTCTACACTAGATAACACTGATGGAACACCAATCTGTTTTATCTTTCTACAATTTGTAAACTTCATTTTAAGTGATGATACTCACAGTTCCGCAGTGGATCATGCGAATTGTTTTGCTTCAGTGTAAGAAACATGTTAGAAGTAGCGTTGGTAGCTTTGCTTTTATTCCTCTGTAAAGTTATAAAACACACACTGGCAGTATTTGTGGAAACGGTAATAGCAATTAGAAAATTTTTAACGCTTGATTTTATTCCGACTAAAAAAATAGTATTTTTCCAACGCAAAACAGTAATGTTCATTTTGGTATAAATTAATAGATTATAAATATGCGTAGAGACTACACCCGGCTTTTAACGCTGCATTACTACAATACGCTTGATATAAAAAAAATTTTACCTATCCGAAACGAATCGCCTTACCTTCACACAAACCACACGAAAGCCTACAATGACGTTTCATGTAACAAGAATTCACTTCGCATTCGCCAGTTTTTTCTCAAATTTTTCACAGAAATCATGATTTGACGTACATATAAGATCAGTAGAATCATTGAAAACTGATTCATACGTTAACAGTAGATATATCAGCATCAATAGTTAGCAACATTATTATCCTTTGATACAAAATGCGATGGATGTTGAAATTGTGACCGAGTATATATTTTATGTTAATTTAAAAGTTAAAGCCGAATAACGATCCCAACGTTTTACGACTAAATTCTAACTGTGAGTCCAGACAGGATGTGGATGAAAATTCAGAGAACTATTTGAATTGCGCGGACATATACTATACAAATGCTTATTCCAATATCTCAATATGTGCAGCTCCCTCATAGCTGTCTGTCAAATTCATATTTAACTATGCATATGAGAGTAACTTGTGACACCTTTGGCAACGATTTGCCGGATGCGGTGAAAAACAAAAGTCTCATCATTTCTGCTTACGCTATGTAATACGCGGCGCTAACAACAAGAAATAGCCGAAAGCAAGTTTTCTCGCAGTTTTAAGATAAACTAAGTTTATTGTATAAGTCAATTTTTTGTTAAAAATCTTATAATAACAATTTATTGAATTAGAATACAACTGAAAATTTTGCAGATTCGCTGTGTCAAAAAGCCAAAGGCCGCTCAGTACCCGTGAAAAGTATATATCGTCGACGAATGCGTCCTTTACCGAAACAATATACACAAGGGTCCGTCATAGCAAGAGATGAAACTGAGAGCTTTGTATCACGCTGATCACTAGTCAGCTTTTTGTCAATATCGCTACCAGCTCATGTCTCGCTGACCCTAAAGATTTGCGAATTAATACTCAAGCTGAACTTGTCGCTGCAGGAAACACGAAAAAATGTCAATCTTTTTAAGTAAACAGAAAACAAAAATTTACTCAACGTTTATGTTAACCGAGTCGTATTTAAGCAAAGAGCATTGAGAAGTTAAATTTTTATAAATATAGGCAGTTTCTTTAGCTCTTGTACACTTATTCCGTCACATAATAACTATTTTTATACAAATACATATTAAATTCTTTAGGGAGGGGATGAGGTATTCTTGCTATTTTTCAGTCGCTTATCCGTTTGACGCCCGCTGTACTTAATGAGACCAGCGCACATTGTGGCTGTACTGCTTTGTTGAGCAATCTCTTTTTAAATCCGTTATCATTCAATTGCTTTGCGGTGTTCCGTCAGAAACTAACCAACGGCGCTGCTCTATTGTCAATGGGTTGTACACGCCGGTTGCAATAATGCAGTGCGGAGTTCGATTCCTGACACCGGTTTTTCGTTTGTCAAACGCTGCCGCGTTGCGCAATTAGCGCTTACAATATCCCCCATCTGATTATTGTCGGAGCGACTTCTCCATACTTGTTTCGTATCTGTTAAAACAACAAAAAATCAACAACATTAGTATATTGCATATACAAACGTTCACAAGCGACAAAATCACAATACCGCCACAAGATTAAGCACAACAGCACGGACTGTATACGATAAACCTAAACTGTGGATATATATTTTCAATATCCGGGCTTTTAATTTTTTTTGGTAACATTTGACAGTTTTAAATTAACTATGTACCCTTCCAACAATGCTACTCAAATTATTAACGTAAAAGAATCGGATATTCGGAGAAGCAGAGATTAATTTTCATCGCAACTGCAGTGTTAAAACAACACTCATATTTTAAATTGAATTCAATTATTATTGTTCGATGTTAAAATTATATGACAAGAATGGAATATGGTAATAACTTACGCAGTATACGCGTTGGCCTAATGTAGTATACTTTTATCCAATCAAAATAATAATTTTTATAATATGATAAATGCGTTAAATTGACATTTTTCTAAACCAACAGCGCCTAAATTAATTCTGAGGTCACCTATAACCAACTAAAATTCGCTTCTCGCGCAAAACGGTTCAGATTTTTAAAGGTATATGTAATGTCTTCGCCGAATGTTCCGAAGACAGACATCGCTACTCAAATAACCAGTTAATGCACGCCAATGAAAAGACCAAAATTGGGTTTTATTGCCGATAGCGAAATAAATTTAGCCCTTGCAGTTGCTCCTCCACTTAATAAAAAATTTAACGATACATGTGTTTTTGGTTGCATATGTATACTGCTGACTTCATCGTTATTACTGTTACATTTCTTTTCCAGCAGAATAGGGATCGTAATCCTTAGGCATTAATCACGTCAAATCTTACTAAGTACGGAAACGAAACTGATTTGGATCAAGTTTTGCACCGCTTGTGACGTTGACAATCGCGAGTTTCCTATTACTATAAATTTAATTGCCAAATGTAGAAATGCAGTAACATTGTCAAAACATTACATTTCGGCTCAGAATCATGTTTGCAAAAATATAACCCGGTAGTGGCGTCACCCATTTAATTTAAGTTTTCACAGTGTCTGCAACTTTAAATACCAAATCCATTGTAAACGAACAGTATAAAAATTTATCAAATTCCATTCGTATAAGATCGAATGGCTATCTACGATGGCATAAAATCGCGTCATTATTCGTCACCGCAGACAGAATGGAAACGTTAGATTAGGTTCGACCAAATTTGTACAATCCCCGTGTCCTCACGGCTTAATATAACTACAATATCAAAAAATAATCTCTATATTTTACATCATATATTTTTCAATTTTCATCTAAAATTTGCCAACAAGACTGAAAATTTAATATTTTAGTTCAACAAACGCTGTTTCAAACATTCCTGTGTACATGACATTTCAACAGGCCCACGATAATGAAAAAGATGATCTAATCCTACGTCAAACAAAAGAAGCTTTAGCTGGGCCTGCCGCATTTGGTTATTTATATATATCTCGCAATTTCAGGGATTGGATGGATTTTAAAAGTATATTGTTATGTTAAGTATTTTCTGGAACATTTCAAATTCAATTAACCAACTTCAGATGTTACAAACTTTCACTCTAGCCGAAATTAAGTATTCAGTCTCGGATGTTCGTAATAGTGGGAGGGTTTGGGTATTTTCGGTTTCTAGGGTCCACTTGCGCTCTGGTGGCTCTTCGATACCCATCGAGATCCCTAGATATCTAGAATACCCTAAATTTCCAGTTTATCCTGAATAAATTAGTGTCAATCCTGGTTTTTATGCGAGGAGAAAGGGGCCATCCTAATTAGCAACGCGTGACTCTTAAGAGACACCTTGTTACCTCCCGATGTTTCGTTCCTCCTTGTTTTTGTTTAATTTTGCTTATTTTTTTCAATTTATTTCAAGTTCAAGTTTTTCTAAAATTTCTTGTTTATCACTGACACGCTGCGCTCGAGCTCTAGGAAGTGGTAAATATGATTTAGGGGAAACCATCATGATCACCTAATGTATACCGATATTCAAAAGCTCTGAAATCCCCCTCGTTACGAGTCAGAGCTGACTAGTAGGTCTCTGATTTCTAGGCTCACTCAAAGACCTAAAACATCTGTTAACTAAACATGAAATATTGCCCATTATATATTAAATGATATTAAATAAAATAGGCCTTGTCGCAGCCTTAGCGTTAAGCTTATATCGCAAATATAACAGAACACTGTTTATATCTCAAACGCTTAATATCTATATATCATAGGTGTCGAAGGTCCGTCGGCTTAGTGGTAGGGGCTATATATTGTCGGGGGGGTTTAGGCCAGAGGGTTTAATTTTTGAAATTTTCAGGAATGTAAAACTTTTCCCAATTCTACTAAAATTTTTACAAATTTGCGATAGCTATGGTATATACATCATAAAATAGTGCTGTGATGGTGCACGACAAAGTCTAGTATCTTTAAAGTCCAAGCAAACGTTTGGAATTTTAGGTTATGGTTGTCTTTCTGGGGATATCCCAATAACCTGCTATATCCTACAACTTTACCCGAATACCGGATACGGTAAATATAAATTTTATCGCTGCCCATCAGTTGTGCTTGTGTGCTGTGTATCCGTGTGCCCAATACAAGACACGCCAACGTGAAAAGTGATGCTTGAAACCATATTTTCATTGGAAGTTATGATTTATAAATTACGTTTTGGTCAATGCAGGAAGGGAATCAAGATCCTGTGCGGGGTTATTTCAAAAATTGAACTGGCCAATTTAAGCTTATTTGTTACGTTCCATGAAGCGTCGAAAACAAAACATGATGAGAATCGGCACTTGAAACTGCGATTGAAACTAGCATATCTATCACAATCAAACAATTACGAGGTGACCGGTACCCATATTTGCATTCAACCTGAAAATGCAGTAAAGATATGTTTGATACAAGGAAGCACAAATATCAAAATTTTCGTCCCACTGTAATCTTTGGCATTATCCAAGGCTAATGCTTGCTCACTTGCATTAAATAGAAACATCGTAACCAAGACTTTAAGCAGTAGGATGAGATTCCGTCTTTGTCATAGGCACCGGTTACACTGCAAAAATGTTGAGTCACATTTCGTGTATTGAATCGGTTCTGTCTAACCCTAAACTTGAGTTAGACTTTGACTCTATTTGGATAGAAATTTGACTCAATTTGAGATAAAATTGACTCAAATTAAGTCAAAAATTGACTCAAATTGAGTCAAAGTTAACTTGGAGCTGATAGTTAAAAACGGACCGACTACTGAGTGGAATGTTAACTCAATATGTGTCCAACTTGACTCAAAATTGAGTCAACGTAAGCTCAAGTTTAGGGTTAAAGAAAGGCCAATGCAAGACCCAAAACCTGACCAAACGTTTTTGAAGTTTATCATTCAACCGGGGTCGGTGTCTTGGATCATAAACCGCAATTTACTATTTGGCGAATTTCATCTTCTGTAGGAACGAAAGCTTAGGTTCTGCTTAAAGTCAACTAGTGCTTGTAGTGTGGTATCCAAATTAGAAATATTCCATTTTTAGAATTTCTACTAAATACAGCTGAATTATCAAACAACTTACCCGTGAAACACATAATCGAAACCGCAACAAACGCAATAAAACAACGTGAACATGGGAAGCACATTAATATCATTTATAAATGTTTTTCGCATATTTTTATTTTGCTTTCCTATAATGGCTACTTACCAGTAACCGCTGTCAATTGAACTAAATTATCGTCATTTATTCAAAGGATATGTCGACGTTTGCTACATAAAGTACTAATTAAAACATACGATAAAAACTAAAATGGGCTTTGTACGTTGCATTTCAAGTGGTGATGCAGCAGACAAATTACGTTATATTTTTGTAAGGTTTCTGTTAAAATGACATTTGCGTGCGAAATCAAAAGTAAAGCAACTCAGATGATGAGATCCTATACGAGGGCCGCATTCAAGCTTAGAGGCATAAACGTTATATATTTAAGAATAGCTTAACGATGGGTTACGGCAAAGGTGCGGCAGCCGAGTGACTTAATCTTAGCATATATGTAACAATAGGATATTTAAGGAATCTAACGAACGGGATTCGACAAAGTCGGGGAACTCAGAAAAGACAAAAGAGATGCTTTCGAATACCGAGCCAATTAAAAAAAGGCCCGCTCAAGGAATTATGGGTCTTATCAAACTCTTATATTGTGCCGACAATGCCTTCGAGTTACGGAAAACCCAAGGGCACTGGTGCGTAAAAGAGAAGGCTTTAAGATCCGTGTAGATCGTCCAAAGGAATTCTAAATCGAAAGCCAAAATTCGAATTTTATTTATTGGCCCAAACTTGGTTCTCAGCGGCTAAGTTTCCAAAGTTTGAAACCCGGCGCACAGACCTCCGAAGATCGATCCATGTTACAATGTCATAAATTCATGCCTGAAAAAACGAACAAAAATGAACAATTTATAGCCACTGAGTTTGACTGAGGGCAATGCAGCCCTTATCCAGTTCTTTAAAACATCTTAGTGAACCAATATCATGAATATTTCGCTGCACAAAGCGCATTAGTTTGACCCTGTGCCTTAAGAAAACGTGGAAAACGATTTCGAATTTTATAAAAAAATTTAAGCGAGAATAGTAGCACTTTCGAGCCTACGAAAAATATTTGCCGCACCAAACACCACGAGGTTTTATTTTGTTTGACGAACTGACCTCTGTGCGGCTGAAGCTGTTGTTTTCAGATGTTTATATGTAACAGGGCCGCTTCGGCCTGTCGCGAGCATTTCAGGATCTTCGTACTCAAAACCGTAGCGGGAAGCGCTGGCACATGACCGTTGGCATGAATATTGTATACCGTTTTGTTTTACCGCTTATCTAGAAAAATATCGTTTACCGTTTTGTATAAAATATCGCATACCGTTTTGTATTGAGAAAATACGTTTACCGCTTTGTATAAAATATCTGGTTTACCGTTTTGTATAAAATATCGCATACCGTTTTGTATAAAATATGATTTCGCTTTGTATGAATGCGTTTGGTTTTGTATGATGCATACCGTTTTGTATAAAAAAATATCGTTTACCGCTTTTGTAAAATCTGGTTTTCGTTTTGTATAAAATATCGCATGCCGTTTTGTATAAATATCTGGTTTACCGTTTTGTATAAAAATATCGTTTACCGTTTTGTATCAATCTCGTTTACCGTTTTGTATAATAATATCATACCGTTCTGTATATAACTGTTGTATACCGTTTTGCCTAAAAAGTTGTCCACAGGGCACACACATACATAGATATATGTACATATTTGATATATGATATGTCCAAACTACATGGAAAGTGATAATCCGGGTTCCACGGTGACAATCCTACCTAGCGTAAGTAGCGATTGTCTCTAGGTATTACAGGCGAATTTTCGGCGTTGTCCGGGGCGTCTTTGGGTGTCCGACCATAACTCCCGAAGTGTCCTACCAACCTGCTCTGGTTATTTTCCGGATCCCGGTACCGTAGACGGTGGCGGGCCTGCAAATTAACCCGGCATCCGTCGTTCCGCATGCTTGCGAAGACTACCAAAACTGTGATTTCCGCTTATTTTGACTTGCTGTTTCCCGTGACCATTACTCAGTACATTGCTAAAACCAAGTAAATTTAATATTTTTGATTTCGGTCTTAACAAACTTGCTTTCTTGAACGTGCAGTCAGGGGCCTCTTATTCCCGGACAGTCGTAACCGTCACGGTTCCAACGTGTAGCGGCTGCTGGTTGTGGTTCAAGCGTGATGCTTACTCCCTGTCGGTGCGGAGCGTGGGTCCAGTATCCTAAATCGGCGTGATCAACCTGATTTCTTTATTCTGTTCAGCGTACCTCACACAACACTCGTCCCGATGGTCAATTGTGGCAATTAATACAAACAGTATACAACACTTTTGTGCAAAACGGTATACAACAGTTATATACAGAACGGTATATGATATTATTATACAAAACGGTAAACGATATTTTTTATACAAAACGGTAAACGATATTTTTATACAAAACGGTAAACGATATATTTATACAAAACGGCATGCGATATTTTATACAAAACGGTAAACGATATTTTATACAAAGCGGTAAACGATATTTTTTTATACAAAACGGTATGCGATATTTTATACAAAACGGTAAACGATATTTTATACAAAGCGGTAAACGATATTTTTTTATACAAAACGGTATGCGATATTTTATACAAAACGGTAAACGATATTTTATACAAAGCGGTAAACGATATTTTTTTATACAAAACGGTATGCGATATTTTATACAACGGTAAACGATATTTTTATCAAAACGGTAAAACAAAACAGTATACAATATTCGTGCCAACGGTCATGTGCAGCGCTTTGCTACGGTTTTGAGTACGAAGATCCTGAAATGCTCGTGACAGGGCCGAAGCGGCCCTGTTACATATAAACATCTGAAAACAACAGCTTCAGCTGCACAGAGGTCAGTTCGTCAAACAAAATAAAACCTCGTGGTGTTTGGTGCGGCAAATATTTTGAGGCTCGAAAGTGCTACTATTCTCGCTTAGATTTTTTTATAAAATTCAAATCGTTTTCGACGTTTCTTAAGGCACAGGGTCAAACTAATGCGCTTTGTGCAGCGAAATATTCATGATATTGGTTCACTAAGATGTTTTAAAGAACTGGATAAGGGCTGCATTGCCCTCAGTCAAACTCAGTGGCTATAAATTGTTCTTTTTGTTCGTTTTTTCAGGCATGAATTTATGACATTGTAACATGGATCGATCTTTGGAGGTCGTGGCGGCCGGTTTCAAACTTTGGAAACTTAGCCGCTGAGAACCAAGTTTGGGCCAATAAATAAAATTCGAATTTTGGCTTTCGATTTAGAATTCCTTTGGACTATCTACACGGATCTTAAAACCTTCTTCTTTGCACCAGTGCCCTTGGGTTTTCGGTAACTCGAAGGCATTGTCGGCACAATATAAGAGTTTGATAAGACCCATAGTTCCTTGAGCGGGCCTTTTTTTGACCGGCTTGTAATCCAACATCTTTTTGTCTTTTCCCGAGTTCCCCGACTTTGTCGAATCCCGTTGGTCCCAGATTCCTTAAATATCCTATTGTTACATATATGCTAAGATTAAGTCATCGGGCTGCCGCACCTTTGCCGTAACCCATCGTTAAGCTATTCTTAAATATATAACGTTTATGCCTCTAAGCTTGAATGCGGCCCTCGTATAGGATCTCATCATCTGAGTTGCTTTACTTTTGATTGCACGCAAATGTCATTTGAACAAAAAACTTACAAAAAATATAACGTAATTTGTCTGCTGCATTACTATTGAAATGCAACGTACAAAGCCCATTTTAGTTTTTATCGTATGTTTTAATTAGTACTTTATGTAGCAAACGTCGACATATCCTTTGAATAAATGACGATAATTTAGTTCAATTGACAGCGGTTACTGGTAAGTAGCCATTATAGGAAAGCAAAATAAAAATATGCGAAAAACATTTATAAATGATATTAATGTGCTTCCCATGTTCACGTTGTTTTATTGCGTTTGTTGCGGTTTCGATTATGTGTTTCACGGGTAAGTTGTTTGATAATTCAGCTGTATTTAGTAGAAATTCTAAAATGGAATATTTCTAATTTGCAGACCACACTACAAGCACTAGTTGACTTTAAGCAGAACCTAAGCTTTGGTTCTTATATAGACGTAATCTGCCTAGTAGTAAATTGCGGTTTATGATCCAAGACACCGACCCCGTTGAACTACGCTTCAAAAACGTTTGGTCAGGTTTTGGGTCTTGCATTGGCCTTTCTTTAACCCTAAACTTGAGCTTACGTTGACTCAATTTTGAGTCAAGTTGGACACATATTGAGTTAAGATTCGACTCAGTAGTCGGTCCGTTTTTAACTATAAGCTTTAGTTAACTTTGACTCAATTTGAGTCAATGTTTGATTAAATTTGAGTCAATTTTGACTCAAATTGAGTCAAATTTTGATCCAAATAGAGTCAAAGTCTAACTCAAGTTTAGGGTTAGACAGAACCGATTCAATACACGAAATGTGACTCAACTTTTTTGCAGTGTAACCGGTGCCTATGACAAAGACGGAATCTATCTACTGCTTAAAGTCTTGGTTACGATGTTTCTATTTAATGCAAGTGAGCAAGCATTAGCCTTGGATAATGCCAAAGATTACAGTGGGACGAAAATTTTGATATTTGTGCTTCCTTGTATCAAACATATCTTTACTGCATTTTCAGGTTGAATGCAAATATGGGTACCGGTCACCTCGTAATTGTTTGATTGTGATAGATATGCTAGTTTCAATCGCAGTTTCAAGTGCCGATTCTCATCATGTTTTGTTTTCGACGCTTCATGGAACGTAACAAATAAGCTTAAATTGGCCAGTTCAATTTTTGAAATAACCCCGCACAGGATCTTGATTCCCTTCCTGCATTGACCAAAACGTAATTTATAAATCATAACTTCCAATGAAAATATGGTTTCAAGCATCACTTTTCACGTTGGCGTGTCTTGTATTGGGCACACGGATACACAGCACACAAGCACAACTGATGGGCAGCGATAAAATTTATATTTACCGTATCCGGTATTCGGGTAAAGTTCTCAGATATAAGCAGGTTATTTAGAATACCAAAGACAACCATAACCTAAAATTCCAAACGTTTGCTTCAACTTTCAAAATTTTCTGCAACTTTGTCCTACACCATCGCGGCGCTATTTTATGATGTATATACCATAGCTATCGCAAATTTGTAAAAATTTTAGTAGAATTGGGAAAAGTTTTACATTCCTGAAAATTTCAAAAATTAAACCCTCTGGCCTAAACCCCCCCGACAATATATAGCCCCTACCACTAAGCCGACGGACCTTCGACACCTATGATATATAGATATTAAGCGTTTGAGATATAAACAGTGTTCTGTTATATTTGCGATATAAGCTTAACGCTAAGGCTGCGACAAGGCCTATTTTATTTAATATCATTTAATAATCAATCTCAGTGTAGTTAACAGATGTAGGTCTTTGAGTGAGCCTAGAAATCGAGAGCCTCTCGTCAGCTCTGACTCGTAACGAGGGGGATTTCAGAGCTTTTGAATATCGGTATACATTAGGTGATCATGATGGTTTCCCCTAAATCATATTTACCACTTCCTAGAGCTCGAGCGCAGCGTGTCAGTGATAAACAAGAAATTTTAGAAAAACTTGAACTTGAAATAAATTGAAAAAAATAAGCAAAATTAAACAAAAACAAGGAGGAACGAAACATGCGGGAGGTAACAAGGTGTCTCTTAAGAGTCACGCGTTGCTAATTAGGATGGCCCCTTTCTCCTCGCATAAAAACCAGGATTGACACTAATTTATTCAGGATAAACTGGAAATTTAGGGTATTCTAGATATCTAGGGATCTCGATGGGTATCGAAGAGCCACCAGAGCGCAAGTGGACCCTAGAAACCGAAAATACCCAAACCCTCCCACTATTACGAACATCCGAGACTGAATACTTAATTTCGGCTAGAGTGAAAGTTTGTAACATCTGAAGTTGGTTAATTGAATTTGAAATGTTCCAGAAAATACTTAACATAACAATATACTTTTAAAATCCATCCAATCCCTGAAATTGCGAGATATATATAAATAACCAAATGCGGCAGGCCCAGCTAAAGCTTCTTTTGTTTGACGTAGGATTAGATCATCTTTTTCATTATCGTGGGCCTGTTGAAATGTCATGTACACAGGAATGTTTGAAACAGCGTTTGTTGAACTAAAATATTAAGTTTTCAGTCTTGTTGGCAAATTTTAGATGAAAATTGAAAAATATATGATGTAAAATATAGAGATTTAGGGTTGATATTATTGGGGTTTATTTTAAGCCGTGGGGACACGAGATTGTACAAATTTGGTCGAACCTAATCTAACGTTTCCATTCTGTATACAAGTAACAATAATGACGCGATTTTATGCCATCGTAGATAGCCATTCGATCTTATACGAATGGAATTTGATAAATTTTTATACTGTTCGTTTACAATGGGATTCATTTTAAAATTTCCCAGACACTGTGAAAACTTAAATTAAATGGGTGACGCCACTACCGGGTTATATTTTTGCAAACATGATTCTGAGCCGAAATGTAATGTTTTGACAATGTTACTGCATTTCTACATTTGGCAATTAAATTTATAGTAATAGGAAACTCGCGATTGTCAACGTCACAAGCGGTGCAAAACTTGATCCAAATCAGTTTCGTTTCCGTACTTAGTAAGATTTGACGTGATTAATGCCTAAGGATTACGATCCCTATTCTGCTGGAAAAGAAATGTAACAGTAATAACGATGAAGTCAGCAGTATACATATGCAACCAAACACACATGTATCGTTAAATTTTTTATTAAGTGGAGGAGCAACTGCAAGGGCTAAATTTATTTCGCTATCGGCAATAAAACCCAATTTTGGTTCTTTCATTGGCGTGCATTAACTGGTTATTTGGTAGCGATGTCTGTCTTCGAACATTCGGCGAAGACATTACATATCCTTTAAAAATCTGAACCGTTTTGCGCCAGACGCAATCATTGGTTATAGGTGACCTCAGAATTAATTTAGGCGCTGTTGGTTAGAAAAATGTCAATTTAACGCATTTATCATATTATAAAAATTATTATTTTGATTGGATAAAAGTATACTACATTAGGCCAACGCGTATACTGCGTAAGTTAGTACCATATTCCATTTTTGTCATATAATTTTAACATCGAACAATAATAATTGAATTCAATTTAAATATGAGTGTTGCTTTAACACTGCAGTTGCGATGAAAATTAATCTCTGCTTTCGCAATATTCTGATTCTTTTACGTTAATAATTTGAGTAGCATTGTCGGAGGGTATACATAGTTAATTTAAAACTGTCAAATGTTACCAAAAAAAATTAAAAGCCCGGATATTGAATATATATCCACAGTTTAGGTTTATTGTATACAGTCCGTGCTGTTGTGCTTAATCTTGTGGCGGTATTTGTGATTTCGTCGCTTGCTAACGTTTGTATATGCAATATACTAATGTTGTTGATTTTTTGTTGTTTTAACAGATACGAAACAAGTATGGAGAAGTCGCTCCGACAATAATCAATACGGGGGATATTGTAAGCGCTAATTTGTGTAATGTGCAGTGTTTGACAAACCGCAAACCGGTGTCAGGAATCGAACTCCGACTGCATTATTGCAACCGGCGTGTACAACCCATTGACATAGATAAGCGCCGTTGGTTAGTTTCTTACGGAACCTCGCAAAGCAATTGAATGATAACGGATTTGCAAAAAGAGATTGCTCAACAAAGCAGTACAGCCACAATGTGCGCTGGTCTCATTAAGTACAGCGGGCGTCAAACGGATAAGCGACTGAAATAGTAGAATACCTCATCCCTCGAAAAGAATTTAATATGTATTTGTATAAAAATAGTTATTATGTGACGGAATAAGTGTACAAGAGCTAAAGAAACTGCCTATATTTTATAAAATTTTACTTTTAATGTTCTTTGCTTAAATAGACTCGGTTACATAAACGTTGAGTAAATTTTGACTTCGTTTACTTAAAAGATCGACATTTTTTGTGTTTCCTGCAGCGAGAGTTCAGCTTGAGTATTAATTCGCAAATCTTTAGGGTCAGCGAGACATGAGCTGGTAGCGATATTGACAAAAAGCTGACTAGTGATCAGCGTGATACAAAGCTCTCAGTTTCATCTCTTGCTATGACGGACCCTTGTGTATATTGTTTCGGTAAAGGACGCATTCGTCGACGATATATACTTTTCACGGGTACTGAGCGGCCTTTGGCTTTTTGACACAGCGAATATTCTTATTTTCAGTTGTATTCTAATTCAGAAATTGTTATTATAAGATTTTTAAGATAAAATTGACTTATACAGAGTCTTAGTTTATCTTAAAACTGCGAGAAAACTTGCTTTCGGCTATTTCTTGTCGTTAGCGCCGCGTATTACATAGCGTAAGCACAACGATGAGACTTTTGTTTTTCACCGCATCCGGCAAATCGTTGCCAAAGGTGTCAAGTTACTCTCATATGCATAGTTAAATATGAATTTGACAGACAGCTATGAGGGAGCTGCACATATTGAGATATTGGAATAAGCATTTGTATAGTATATGTCCGCGCAATTCTAATAGTCTCTGATTTTCATCCACATCCTGTCTGGACTCACAGTTAGAATTTAGTCGTAAAACGTTGGGATCGTTATTCCGCTTTAACTTTTAAATTAACATAAAATATATACTCGGTCACAATTTCAACATCGATGGCATTTTGTATGAAAGGACAATATTATTGCTAACTATTGACGCTGATATATCTACTGTTAACGTATGAATCAGTTTTAGATGATTCTACTGATCTTATATGTACGTCAAATCATGATCTTTGCGAAAAATTTGCAAAAACTGGCGAATGCGAATTAAATCCTCGTTACATGAAACGTCATTGTAGGCTTTCGTGTGGTTTGTGTGAAGGTAAGGCGATTCGTTTCGGATAGGTAAAATTTTTTATATCAAGCGTATTGTAGTAATGCAGCGTTAAAAGCCTGGTGTAGTCTCTACGCATATTTAGAATGCATGAATTTATACCAAAATGAACATTACTGTTTTGCGTTGGAAAAATACTATTTTTTAGTCGGAATAAAATCAAGCGTTAAAAATTTTCTAATTGCTATTACCGTTTCCACAAATACTGCCAGTGTGTGTTTTATAACTTTACAGAGGAATAAAAGCAAAGCTACCAACGCTGCTTCGGACATGTCTTTGCACTAAGCAAAACAATTCGCATGATCCACTGCGGAACTGTGAGTATCATCACTTAAAATGAAGTTTACAAATTGTAATAAGATAAAACAGATCGGTGTTTGATCAGTGCTACTCCACTGTAGAAAACTTGAGTTTTGAGCATCAAAAAGTTACACTCGAGTTGTTCATTTTTCATGTGGATCTGCGTATGTACGTCCTGTACTTACCTCTATAGTGATGTCACCTTTGTTTGTAGTTACGAAATTCCCGTTATGGTTTTTTTGGCGAAGCACACTGAGCGAAACTATCATGACTATGACCGACAAATACATTTTAATCATCACTAGGCTTTTAAATAAATGTTCTTTGGTCTCTCAGGCATTCTATTCTGTTGGCTAATAAAGGTATTTACATGAAAGTTATTGCATTGATACTGTAGAAGGGTCTGTGATACCACTTCGTGGAAAACCTCAAGCAGGGAAGAGATAATCAAGATTTTTGACAAAACCAACTACGTGGTCGAAATTTAGGGTTCATTCAGACTCATTCAATATCAAGACATCTTTAGCCTTTGATACTATGCTATATCCCATGAAAAAAATTATTTTTTATTGAGTGCCCGGTAAGAAATTTTGCATACATGCTCAAGATCCGAGGTATCAAGGAGAGGGTGGCTAGTGCCGCGGAGGGGACTTGCCTTCGGCCCCACAGGAGACGACTGAGAGGAGCGGCAATTTTTAAAGTCCATAATTTTCCTTAATCTTGATCAATATTCTCTATTTTTGCTATTTTTCCCCAGCTTTTGCTTAATATTCTCTAAAGTTTGCGAATATTCTCTAACCCCCCCCCCCCCGTTTTTGCCAATTTTCCAGAAAAGCTACGGCGCAGGGAGGCAGGGGTATTGGATTTTTGACAATTTTTGCAAAATTTAACGGCGCCGGTTGATGTGGGATTGGACCACCATTCAGGAGAGGGTCGGCGTTTTGCGCAGAGAGGCGCGGAGAGAAAGAGTAACTCTCTACTACCCATGAGCCTGTATGGATTTTTGCCTTTAGACTTTAACTGTAATATATACCTTTGCCAAGATATTGATATTACGACTTATACGAAATGAGATAATAAGTTATGCTATTTTCCGGTTTAATAATAATAATAAATATATTTAAAGAATTCGTACTGTTTTAGACTATAGACAAGTTCTTACCGAGAACTCCTCAGTTACGTGTACCGATGCGTGTTCAACGTTATCCACACCAAATATAACGTATTCATGCAATATGAAATTAGTTGTTAACATGAAGAGCGATTTTGAACGTAAAAAGTCAATATATCGGTTGTGCAATCGGGTTTTTGGGCAACATCCGACGGTTCCGAAGGGTGTCGGCCAAGATTTTCGACCAATGATGGGACTTGCTGGGCCTCAGTGTAACATAGACAAAAAATGGATTACTGGATTCAAAAAAGTACCCCAGCCATCCTGCGATGCAAAGACCCAATCGCATGAAACAGATGCTGGGCAAGCATTTTTATGTTTGTGCCAATCAATCGCAAAGCGAACAGGTGGTTTCATTGAAATGCTTTAAAATTCCAAATTTTAAACATTTACTAAAGAAATAATTTATTAAAATTTAATTGTTTATTAATATAAACAGTTTTGGAAAAATGGTAAATTTCTGTAGATCGGAACACAAAGCATGTTTTTCTTTTATATATATATGGTGTTTCAAAGTAACTTTCCCTGTTCGTGGCTTAATTGCTCAACAACCAGAACGCAATGCAAAACATAATTTTGCTGGCAGATAAACAACCACTTCAGCGCATAAAACGTCCATTCTCGCCTAGAGGACCAACTGCGATCCATTCAGTTGACTGATTTCCTCAAGTCGATAACGCACAGATCGGCAAAGTTTTTTTGAACAGCTCTGGTTCCATGGTCAGTTCTTCAACCACGTAGTGCTTGATTTCTTCAATTGTCTTTGGTCGTCGGCTGTAGACTTGCTTCTTAAATGGGCCTCAGAGATAGAAATCTTGCGGTGTCAAATCAGGCGAGCGAGCGGGCGATTCAATGGTGGGGCCACGTTTCCCGATCCAACGATCAGCGAAGTTTTTATCAAGCCACTCTCGAACCCGCGTTGCGTAATGAGCCGAAGCACCGTCCTATTGAAATAAGATTCATCACTTTTAGAAAGCTGGATAAAAGCCGGTCAGAACTGCTGGTTCAACATTTCCAGATAATTGTCCCCAGTCACAGTCTCTTCAAGGAAGAATGGTCCGATTATTCCCTCAGAAAGTATGCCGACCCAACCCGTGGTTCCAGCAGCATGCTGTTGATGCTCAATAGTTTCGTGAGATTTTCATATCTCCAATTACGACGATTGTGACGATTAACGGATTCGTGCAAATAAAAGTGCTTTCGTCAGACCAAATAACTCGATCTGCAAGCTCTGAGGCGTCATCCAGTTTGCTCAACCAGGATTCTGCAAATTCAATTCTGCGATCAAAATCGTCTTCGTTCAACGGATGCATCAGCTGTGGGATAAATGGCTTTAGTCCTAGACATTTGCCAATACGGTAACTTGTGGTTTTTGATAGACCAGTTTCAATCGATAGGCTTTTGACTGATTTGTGTGGCGACTACAAAATTTTCTCTTCGACATACGCAACGTTCTATTCGCTATCGCCGATTTAGGCCGTCCAGAGTGTGGCAGGTCAGACACAGATCCAGTACTGTCAAATTTAAGACTCACTGATCTAATAGCTGGTCTGGGAGAGTGGAGGAGAGTCGGCACAATGGCGCCATAATCAAAATACTTCAACAGCATTGTTGGATTATAGTCCAATCGAATAGCTAGGATTCTGTCATTAAGCGACAAGTGGTATGGCGACATTACCGTATTAATAACTAGTGAAGCTCGCTTGCGAGCCAGAATTCGAGTGGTGAGAACAATCCCCCGAAGTCTGATGTAGAAAGTACACACAAACAAAAGCTACACACAGTACGCAGGTGCAGCATTATATAAACCGTGAGTGATGAGTCATAGTTACGCTCGCCTCTTTTGATAGCCAATTTATGCAGTAGACAAAACGTCATAGAACGAGTACAAAAGCAATGAACTAACAATTTAATAATTCAATAAAACCCTAAATTGACCGTGGAAAGAACGTTTTAGAATTCAAACCGACACTTGAGAAAAATCTCATTTTTCATACCAAGTATGAAGCAGAAGTGTGAAAAATATTTGCCACACAGTATTCCTGACACTCGCAATGAGCTTGTCGGCCCAGAAAACCCCATATCCGACACTAAAACCAACAATAAACACACATTCAGGTGCTTTTCCCACGACTTGTCACTAAAAATTTCGAAAAGGTAATTTTTTATGCCAAGTATGAACCAGAACTGTAAGAAATATTTGCCCAACAATATTTTTAACACTTGCAATGAGTTTATCTGCCCAGAAAATCCCATATAAGACACTAAAAGCAACAAAAACACACATTTAGGTGCATTTCCCACGACTTTTCACCAAAAATGAAATTTGGCGCCAACTATAAGCTTATGGACTCCAGATTGGGAAGTAATTGAAAAACTTGTTATATATAATTGGAAAGCCCTGGTAAAGCTACATGGAATAGGCCTATTAGTTTGCGGATATCTCGTTTACTTATTGAGAAAATTCGCAAAAACTAGAGGGGGTGCCCCATAACTTTTCCCACGGGAAAAAATTCAAAAATCGGGCTCCGTCTCTACACCTAAATCGACTATTGCGGTTCGAATCGAATGAGCTATCTTGCATAAAAATCCGCCAAACCGTTATCGAGATCCAGGTGCGACACACACATACAGGACCTTCTCAACCCCCCTCCAGAGCCAAAATTAAAATTCTCGTTCCACTCGCTCGCTTCGCTCGGTCATTCCACTCGAATTCAATTAAGTATGATATTAATCTAAAACATAATAAAAATAATTTGAATTGGTCAACTGATTACAAAGCTATGTAGTTTCAACGTGGGGAACTCACTTATGGAACACACTGCATATCGGGATTTTTCCGAAGGAAACCTAAGATGAATTGGACAACCGAAAATAAGAGGACCTAAAAACAATGCGGATGCGAAGCATGTGAGTACTCATACACTGCCGAAACGCTGAGTCAAATTTGATTCAATTAGTCTGTCCCAAACTTACTCAGGAGCAATGTGTCAGAGGGTGACTCAAACAGAATCTATTCCTTGAATTAACAAGCGAACCAGTCCTCCATTTCGTATGACTCAGCGTTGCCGCACTCTGAGTTAAGATTGATTCAAGCTGAGATAAATGAGACTTATTTACTGAATTAGTTTAAGACAGACCCATTTGAGTCGAATTTGACACAACGTTTTTAGAGTATACGGAGGCCTTGTAAATTCTATTTTGGCTGCTTATTTGCGCCTCATTATAGTGCGAGGTCTTTAACTACTTTCTACAGGTCGTGGCCTGTTCAAATGAATCGTCTAATGTATATTTCTTCTCAAGGTTGCAGCGTGGATTATGACCAGTTCTAAAGCAGTATCCATATTTATCTTTCGTCAATTTTTTGTCTCTCCTTTGTTTCATTATTTCTTTGGAATTTGAATTCGAGCGTGTAATTTCGATCAGATTTGACCTGGAGAAGATTTTCAGCTTAAAAGTTTGAACCAATTTCGTTGCAAAATATCATAAACCATTCGTCGTGTGGTCTCTACAGTGTAAAGATGCTCACAGTTATAAGTTTTAAGTATCTTGATATATATAATTGCCTCACAGCTGGCCACTGAAAATGTTATTGATGTTATAGGTTTGAGATATTGTTGAGTATTGACGTAATATTTTTTAACATTTTAACATGTTGAAACCGGGAATAAAGGCGTGTTCACACGCTCAAACATTTTGCTCAAGTTTTGATCAAAATTTGAGCTCAAATTTTGATCCAATTTTGATCAAAGTTTGAAAGCATCTTTTTTGCATTTTTGGTAAGTTTGAATGTGTGAATACTGTTCAGACTTTTGAAGGATATTCTTGTAGCCAATCATTCGACATTCATTACTTGAAAAAGTTTGAGCTCAGATTTTGTTGGCAAATTTTGAAATATCGTAATTTTTCGTTAAAAATTACCGTCAAAATTTGATCAAATTTTGAGCTCACATTTTGAGCTCAAAATATGAGCAAGAAGTTTGAGCGTGTGAACACGCCTTAAAGGCATTCAGTGTGAATGGATGAAAACGTATGTTCTGATCTGTGCGGAATGCCGAGGCGATGGTCGTTTATACATCAAGTCGCTATCCCCAAGTTTATATATTTGTAATTAAGTTTGTGAAAGTATGAAATTATGAGCTTTGTTGCTCATCCTAAAGTGAAAAATTTACTGAAACCATATGCCTAATGAATGTTTTATTTTATATTCTATATCATCTGTTACTTTTGACGCAATTTAACTCATATTTTAATTATTATGATTCGTGGCCACTTTAGTAAATCAATCAGTGTTCTATGTACGCCTAGGTTGCTGTAAATTTTGATTGTTTTAGGCTTCAGATGTCCAATGCAAATAAGTAGACTGACTGTTGATGCAGCTTTCCCGCCCTTTAAATTTGCACAGAAGTAAAATCGGTCTTAATTGCCATAAAGTCGTTTTGAGAGGGTAATTGGTTGAGGTCCATCTCTCCGTAAATGTTTCTCAAACTGAAATGCCTTGCTTCAGAATTGTTATTTGAGTTCTTTAGTATAGAGCGTACATGTATACTCCAGTGGTGACAAAAGTTGAAAACGATGTTAATGTCACACTGATATGTGAATAATAAGTTAGAAGTTCTGAGAAACAACAACGTAAACGGACACAAACAAGAGTGGCGAGATTTTTAACAGTTACTGTGTAATATGTGCTAACAATTCATCGATCTTATAGTTCGCCCGTAAAGGTATGTTCACACGCTCCTTTTTGTTCAAATTTTGATCAAAATTTGAACTTAAATTTTGATCAAAGTTTGAAAGCATCTTTTTTGAATTATTGGTAAAGGCGTGTTCACACGCTCAAACTTTTTGCTCAAATTTTATCAAAATTTGAGCTCAAATTTTGACCAAAATATGAAACCATCTTTTTTTGTATTTTTGCAAATTTGAACGTTTGAACACTGTTCAAGCTTTTCATGAATATTCCTGCAACCAATCATGTACGAGATGTATTACCGAAAAAAGTTTGAGCTCAAATTTTGATCTCAAATTTTAAAATATCGCAATTTTTATTTAAAAATCACCGTCAAATTTTGATCAAAATTTGATCAAATTTTGAGCTCAAATTCTGAGCTCAAAATTTGAGCAAAAAATTTGAACGTGTGAACGCAGCTTTAGTTTGAATATGTGAACACTGTTCAAACTTTTGAAAGATAATCCTGTAGCCAATCACCGACAGGATTCATTACTTTAAATAGTTTGAGCTCATATTTTGTTCTCAAATTTTAAAATATCGCAATTTTTCGTAAAAAATTGTCAAATTTTGATCAAATTTCTGTTCAAATTTTGAGCTCAAAATTTGAGCAAAAAGTTTGAGCGTGTAAACACGCCTAAATGTTGACATTGGCCTAATTATCGATATTTTATCGTAGACAAATTTATAACTTCACTATTATCGATTATTTTTGTTTTCTGCTTTATGATTGTTTTCCATTATGCCTCAGGCTAAAATTTTTCTTCTGTTTCGAGCAATAACCGTGCCGTACAGATGCAATGGTTATAGCAATAGTTGCTCAATAGATATCAATAAAATAGGATTTCAATGACATAAATAATCTAAACTGTTTTATAATTTCGGAGAAAATTTATCGGTATCCTATCTTGCAGACTAATCACTCTTTCAGACCGTTGCTGATCGGAACGAGGTCCAATAAGACACCGATTGTGTTAAAGATGTTTCAGAGTACTATAGAGCTAAAGATAAATAAAATCGCTTAAAATGAAAATCATTTAAAATGTATAAAATAATGAGCGAAGTTTTACGATTTTGTGATCCGCGGTTATAACTTATGCTTTTAATTAAAAGAATTAAAATTTAGATTTCCTAGGTTTGCAACTGTAGTTACGCTTGTTAGTAATGATTACATTTTCTTTGTTTAAATGTTTCGTACAGAAATGCATATGTCAACTATTCGCTCATGGTATCTGCAGAAATAAGTAGGTCTTTGAAAAATGACAGTGGTTTCCTGATTTTAAGTATTAAGGATTTATTTTCAGGCCAAGAAACTTATGGCTTTGCAGTCAGCTCAGATATTGGTCATTCATGCCAGGCAACATGTCGTCAATGGCGATATGATGACGAGTGTTTACAATTTTCACGCGCAGCTGCCTTGCTACGATGGAATCAACAATATCTGGATTCGATTGCCGTTCATATGTGCAATACTGTTTATGGACCTGGATTTAGCTTGGAAATAGCGGAACCGAAACTGGTCGAACAAAGTTCTCGATTCGATGCTCGATGTGATTTGAAACGAAGAAAAGTCGTTTCCTACCGACCCACTCAACTGCGCTGCGATACACCGGCTCGAGGTCACGAATACCGACGGGTTTGCTATTGTGAACGAAAATGGATTAAACCCGGGTCAGCTAAAAATTGAAAAGCTTCATTTATCAATTGAAGATGGTGAAGATGATCACATTGATGATAACAGAAATAAAATATGCTGAATTAGCAAACAAGTAGGTCATGATGTTGGCTTCCGCTTTGTTTTGTGTCAAATTGGTTGCAGTGGATTTTTGGTTGCTTCGTAGTAGAAGCATATCTATGATTAATTTATTGTTGATTGAGCGGTAAGCTAAACTTTAATTATCCATTTTTTGTGTGTTTTAATGTCAATATAGAGTAAATTAATCAGTATTTTGTTGGTAAAGTGGCAAATCTAACTCAGATCGGATGGATTCTAGCCGTGTACGCGTTCCAACTGGCAAACAGTTCAACCAGCATGTGATGAACTGGAACCATTTTATGTATCAGATGGTAAATATTCTGTTTCTTTCCATTATCTCCCCCAGCCCGCGTTTGCCCAAAAATTGTCAGATTCTGGAAATTTTGGTATTTTTGTGATCATCGAGACCTCCCCTGATCATTTCGACCAAAAAAGTGAATTTTTAAAATTTTAGATTTTTTCGGGTCCCGTGGGTCCCCCTTATTTGTATTCGCAGAAGTAATGCAGCACCGGGGCTGAAATTTTTATGCAAAGAACGAAAATAAAACGTGTCGTATATTTGACATATTTGACAGACTTATATAAAAATGAGCCAAAGTTCGTATGAATATTTTTGGAAATATTTTTTCACGCTGCATTACAATTATTTTCCGAAACAAAGTTGTTACATAAAGAAAATATCAGCACCACCAATAGATGTGATATTTTGAAATTACAAACGAAATAAAATGTCAGTTTTATAAAGTTGGGCCCAAAATTTTCGATCCAGATCGGCCACTTTGAAATCAAGGTCGGTCCGCCCGGCACCGTCTGATGTTTTCAAAAATTGCTACAGCTTAAATCGTGAGCCTTAAAATTGTTAATTAGCAAACCTTAACATTAGTGTTTGATGCTTTACGCCCGTATCAAATCAAAATTGATACTTTATAGTGTCAAAATTTTACGTTTTATTGTTCAAAATCATCTTTATTAATTGAAAATTTTCATTTTAAAACACATCCATTGAATACATATATGTGTTACCGCCAATTGTGCAACTTTTTCCAGTCAATTTCGCCTCAGCGCATGATTCTTGATTCTCAATGGAGACATCGTTTTTGTGAATATTGTTACGCAAATGTATATACAGTAATTACAAACTTTTAGTGATTTTAATACATTTCTGTTTCTCTCTGCGAATAAACGAGCAGTAACATATGACTTAGTGTAAACAGGACCGTTCCGGCCCCATTATGATTATTTTCATGATTCTAGCATCAAAATCGCCTCGGAACACGTTGGCACCTATGTCTCGTTTATAAATATATACCGTATATTATTGTTGGGTCATTTTTGTATAAAAATGCTATACTTTGAATGCTTAAAATATATACCGTACGTCATCATGGGATCATTTTTATATGTAATGTCGTACTTCGAATGCTTAAAATATATGCCGTACGTTATCATAGGATCATTTATATATATATAATGTACTTCGAATGCTTAAAATATATGCCGTACGTTATCATGGGATTATTTTTATATATAATGTCGTACTTCGAATGCTTAAAATATATGCCGTACGTTATCATGGGATCATTTTTATATATATAATGTCGTAATTCGAATGCTTAAAATATATACCGCATGTTATCCTTGGATCATTTTTGTATAAAAAATGTTGTATTCCGAATGCCCTATTTTGTCAGATCATGTGGTCGTGTTGTATCGTAGCCTGCCGTAATTCGTCGCGCTTTTGTACGATTACTGGGACGAGTGTTGTGCGCAACGGTTAGGACCGCATAGAAAGTAGGACACTTTAATTGATTTGTGAAGCCCTACACGGGTTGGCGATTGAGCCTTTCACCGATCATAAAACAGGGGAACCACTCGGAACCTAACCAGCCGTCACTAAACACTAAGGTTTCGCGATTAGGACCGTCCGGGAATAGGATACCCATGACTATACGCCTCAGTTAACCATTTCGTAGAGATAGAAACTGAAATTATCGAACCTACCAGGTTTCAGCTGCACACTGAGCAATGGTCCTGGAAAACAGCAAACCGGGGTCAGCTTAAATTTCGAGTACGGCAAATTACAGGGCTATTGAGAACGACGGATACCGGGTTAATTTAATGACCTGCACCGGTCTGGTGCACAATACGGGAATGGCCGGAGTACGTCAGTAAAGTATTTGGAGGACTCTAGCTAGGGCCAAATTACCCCGGACAATGTTAAGATCGCGCCCTTAACGCGACGCGATCACCGCTACTTACGCTAAGTTGGATGGTCGCGAAAGGAAGCGGACTGCCACCTTTACGTATATTATTATATATGTGCATATGTATCTATGGGTATATATGTGTGATGACGGTGTGTGCATGCCAGGCTTCTATGCCTTCCCTCATCACCCGGAACGTCTCCCCCTGAGGGTATCTCAGGTAAACTGGTCTTTTCGCCCTGTTATTCCGCTGTAACATGCCTTGATACGACTCCTCCACCCCCTGCATCCTCGCTGTCGCACACTATTTCTGAACTGGCGCTTGTAACCCGTCAGTTTGCTTATCGTACCTAGATAAATCCAACGATGTGCGCCGGACCTTCGCCCGATTCTCCGCTGAGCCGCTGTAGTAACTCAAAGGCGCCCCAATTTCTGCCGCCAACAACTAGTGGGCACAGATAATCCGAGATTTTCCTCTTAACTCTAAAACGGGCGAACCGCTTCTCATTGTGTTCGTCTCGTCGAGACATCTCCAAATATGCCCGGCGGGTCACCGCCCGCCGCCCCATTAACGCGGGACGGTCGACGAAAGTGCCCCTACCGTCGCCGCCACTCTCTCTAATCATTATGATTTTAGCACCCTTTTTACCCCTACCGTTCTGGCCAGGGTATCACCCCTCATTCGAACCATCACCCGACGGCGAATCGAACGATACCCGGCGGGCGTCGCTCCGCCCAACCGCTAAAGCGCCTCATACTTATATACATCGGAACCCATGCGTGGGTCCCGACCCGCTATTATGTCCAACCCCTCGTGTTTGGTATCAATCGGTCCCACTCTTCGTCCTGGGACCGAATCTCACCCCAGCCCCTCGAAAATCCCCCGGATTTCCCCTGTCGCACTGACGCCCGCATCCCGTCTCGCTCTCGCCGTGACCTCGCTGTCCTGTTTCTTTGTTTTCTTTTGCCGCTTTCTCTAACCGACATCGTTGGTCGGTTGTCGTCATGGTTGTTGCTGTTGTTATTGTGCTGTGTGTTGTGTGTGTACTCGAGCGACCTCTTTGTCGCTCGGGCCGCCTCTGTTTCTCGAGTGTATTGTGTGTAGTATATGTGTATATATATATGTATATATATAGATATATATGTATATACGTATATAAGGACATGAAAAAACGGACGGACGAGGACACCGCGTACTAAGACTTGCTAAAATTGTAAGTTTTATGGACGGACTGGACATCGACTAGTAAGAAGGAAAGGGGGTGTGTTTAGGGCCCTCCTGTGGGTTTCTGGGGTCTCGGAATAGGGCCCCGGCCTGTTAAGAGATACCTGGGAGGAGACCGCACCTACCGCCCTCAGTCGGGCGCCTTCACGTCATCGTTCTCTCCCTGGGACGGGTGAAAGCAGGCTTGAGTAGTTAGAAATCGTAAAAGAGATGCGATTTTGCTCGATGTTCCGAGGCGTCCTCATAATTTAAGGGTCATCTTCCAAGCCGCAATTAGCTTAATTAGTTGGGCGGCAAGTCGAGATGTCAAAGGCAACACAGCAGATGGGGCCGACGGCGATGTACTGAGTCGTTGGGATACTCGATCGCTGGTCGTTGCGTGAGACAATAAGAGGACGCTTAAGCAATCTAAAAGAGCAAACAAAGTTAAATTGAGGAAATAGCTGGACATTATGTGACCCGAAACTCACTATGGGACCGGATGTTGTCTTAAAGACGTGGGCGTTGGATCCAATTTCAGAGCACATCCGGTGCTAACTGCAGGAAATCGAAGCTTTAAGACTTCGATTTCTTGAGAAATTTTGGATTAAGATCGCAGATGTGTGACCTCCGATTATTCGCGGGTTCAAGTTGATGTCGGCGAGACAATTGAAGCCGACTTTCCCTAAACGAGGTCGGTGATTTACGGTAGTGTCCACTTCCGGAAAACTGTAAATTTTTCGATTGTCCCCAAGACCAATTCAGAAACCCACTACCCGAATAAAGTCGCCCATGATTGGGAGCTGAAGAAAAAGGATAAAAGTTTCGAGGTTGGAGATGACGGTCAAATTTTACAATATCATGGTCAAATTTTACAATATAATGGAACTAAGGAAAACTAACTGCCTTGCTCAGCCATTTCAGCCCCACGACGAGCGGGTGCAAAACCCCTATTTTTCTTTGAAGCGAGTTGATCGCTGAGTTTAGCTTGGTTCTTCTATTTATTCCCAGATGTCCGTTAGGCTATTTATTGCGCCTGACCAGGCTCTAGTTTTCATTTTTATTCCTTTTTCCTTCTTGCCTTTTTGCAGATTCGATCTTGCACGGAGAGTTTAAGCCCGCTGCAGAATCATATTTATTAAGCACTCGACTACTCGCACACAATGGCATCGACAACTACCTCGATGATAACTCGACTGCACTACAGTGCAGTTGAGACACTGCAATACTGCAGTGTATTAGGATAATAAGATAGGCAATAGGGAGAGGCAAAAGGAAAACGACCAACGAGAAAAGAAAAAGACGCAGACGCGTCAAGGGCCAAAAGCCCCGTGCCCCACGGCTTGGGACAACCCCAAGGGTAGGAGATAAGACCGGGCAACCGATCGATCGGGCGCATACCGCCCGTGTGTCATGCCCCGACCATAAAATCGGCCGCGGAGTCGAAATAAATTTAGATAGCCGGCCTCGCCCCTGGGGGTGGCCCCGAAAATTGTCTAGGATCCCGCATCGTGCTATTTCACGCCACGACCACACCCCACCATCCAGAATCTGATGAACTATTTTACCCCCCTCCCCTACTGTTGGTCAGTCGTACTGTCTGGTAGGCAAAGTCACCCGAGACGATAAAATGAATCAACGTGCATGCATTACCGCGAGTGAATCGCTAGGATAAAATAGTTGACACCCTTAGGAGTAGCTTATCGCTGGTTTTGCATTGAGTAGCAACCGGACCGTGTTTTTGGTGTTGCCAGTGTAGAGATTGCACAGTCAAGCCTTGTCGCCGTTCTTTCCCTTAACCCCGTCTAGTGTCCGTCACCGCGTGCAAAGGATCGTCGTTGAAAGTGCCACGCTTTAACGAGCATTTTCCGAAGCACTCTGCTTATCGCACCCCATAGCTGAAGAGTTGCTAACGTTGAGCCGAAGCAGGGATAACCGCCCCTAGTCCGCGCACGCGCGGGTATCTGCACGCTCCGTCCCTGTTTTTCGTTTTTAACGCCCTGTGCCCCATAGTCTATAGAACCAAAGTGACAGCTGCGAGTTACTACTAAGCTTTCCCGACTTGACTCACTTAGTCCGCCTCGATAGCCGACAGTAAACACTCGTCCCAACGATAAACATTGATTATTTAAATAAACTTTGTATCATAGGCATCGAGTACAGTTTTAATTCATACCGAGACGATAGGAAACTGCTGGTTTGTCCGCTCGGACAAGCAGGCACTGCCCGCAACGGCTTGTGGGCGAGAATGTCCCAAGCACTGGCGTGCATGGCCTTCTGTTATTCTTGTTTAATCTCTTGAACCGAGGAATAAAGGTATTAGGAGTTCACAAGTAAATTCAAAAGCAAATTTAATGCGCTAGCTCGAAAAGTTCACTAGGGACTTTCCCACACACTTTGCTCCAATTGGACAGAAGTTACACTAGTCAAATTATCAGTTCCCAAAACTGAATTTATTAAAGAAAGCAGGCCACGCCGTTGACTTTCCGACATTAAACTTTCGGGGCTTGTCGGAACCATGTGAGGGCCACCTAGGCTACAATGCTCTAGCACGGAGCATATCAGGATCTTAACTAGGCAAAACAACTTAAGTTTCAATTTTCTAGGGCAATTTTCACTTTTTACTTCGGCTTTTGACACAACTAAATTGAACTAAACAACTTTCGATGAGTCTAGGATAGGGAACGACGGCTAAGCTCCATGACCTGTGAGCAGGTGTCGGTGCTAGCCTCCCTGGGGACCTCAGAAATCATGCCAGAAACTTAGACATGTGCGCAACCAATCGGACGGGGTCCGAACACACCCCGTGAAGCGCGCCTCCGGCCTGCTAAGCTCCGTAGCTTCTATGGTCTGACCAAGAATAAAGTCGAAATTCCAACAATTCGCGGTCCGCCCTCGAGGTTACGATAGCCGGGGTCGTATGGGCATGGTGTTAGGAAGTTGCACCATGCAGCTGCGTCCCGTTATTACGTCGTTGGGGGCCACACCGTGAATGCGTAAATTTCCCGTTTGATCCCCACGTCGTGAGTTTAAATTTTTTCTTCCGCTCAACCTACCCGCCGTGAGCTTGATCAACTTTTGGTTCGATTTTTCCTCCAGCGACTCACGGGCGGTGGTCACTCATGGAATATTTCTGGAATATGCATATCCACCACTTATGCGGAAACAATTCAAATTTTGTGAGGACCTCTCGCATTGCTGAGTCATTAGGACCTTTCCTGGGGAGTACACGTGTATCTTTGCTTTTTCTTGCGTTGCGTTATTTTGTGCCCTTGCTTATGTACGTTTTCCCCTGTTTTCGCTGATGGTAGTATGATTGACGGACGTCTGCACCATGCTGACCAGTACTACAACCCGTGCTCCCGCTGGGCGCTCTGTCATTTATCTGTACTGGACCGACGGGCACTATTTCAAGTATCGCGTGTTTGTGCTTTTCTTAAGCCGCTTATCTAGCTAACTAACTTACTAATCAATATCAACATGTATCAGTTCGTTGGCTATATTAGTTGCTGGAACTTGCTCCTATATTACGACGTTCGAATCACCACTTTCATACGTCTCGCCGTTGTATCACGTGCTAATTAACGCAGTTGGAACTTCTAAACGTGTTTCGAGTAGCAGTCGTGTCACAACTTAGCCCCGCACGGACGAATTGACTCATTGCCTTGTCAATTCAACGTTTGACTGTTATCGCCTGCTCACGCCTCGACCTGACTTTAACGATATCGTCAACCTGATCATTGGATGGCCGTATATTATTCGTCGTGCTGGTGTTACTCATTTCGGACGCTTGGTGGAACATTACGGGTTGTCACGCTGCGACTGGTTTGGAACTGACCGTTCGAGTATCGCGTTGTTGGATCGATTTTCCCCGATACCACCGAAGATCATTTGGACGATTGCGCTTTGGACAGTGTAAATAAAACTTTGATTTTTATAAATTTCTGTAATTTTGACCTTTATCGTGTCCAACGCTTTTGCCTGTTGCTTTATATTAACGCAATCATATTGTGGTTGATTTGTAACTGTACGTTGACTTTTCAGTAATTATAACCTGGCTGAGTCCTTCGATTTACTATCAGTGATAAATTTAGTGCTGAACGGAATCGTTGTGTTTCTTTATTAATGCGATTGTGCGATTTATTTCTTCGGTTATTTAGTCCAGTAGGTCGGGATAGCATGGTTAAATATAAATGTGATCGCGAGCAACTGCAATAGTACCGTTTTTGGGTGTGTTTGATCGGCACTCAACAAACCAGCTTGGTACCTTTTTGGTTGCTGGCCTTTTGATATACAAGCGTATACATCTATCTGCTGATATTGAGAGTTTCTAATTACACGCATGGACTCTAACGTTAATCTCGCTGGAGATTTAGAGACTAGCGACTTTTTCGGTGCTGCTGACGGCCCGATGGAGGACTCTGCACGGACTAGGCCCCGGCCGGCTGCGATTGCCGGCGAGCGACCGCTCACGCCCCCTCCACCTCGGCCCACTGAACACTTGCGTCGTGGAGAATTTGCCGAATTGCTTGGATCGGACGCGAACGCTGCGAGCGCCATTCTGCATCATTTAACCACTCAGCTCACTGGACCTTCAATGATACCCTTGAGAGATATGCAAACCTTTGATGGGAAGCCTGGAGGCCAAGATTTTGAGGACTGGGTTCGAATGTACAACCGTCTCGCCAACGCTAATGGTTGGGACGATCGTCGAAAGTTGATTAGTGTACCAACTCTCTTACGCGGACCGGCAAGGGAGGCTTTCGAGGGCCTCCAACCGGGGAAACGCCAAAGTTTTCTAGGGCTTGCTGCCAACCTATGTTTTCTGTTCTCATCTTCTCGTCGCCCCGAGAAATCATTATCAGGACTCTGCACTCGACAACAGAAAGCGAACGAACCAGTCGCAATGTATGATTTAGAGTTGCAAAAGCTGTGCGACCGCGCCTTTCTCGACATGGAGGATGATCAAAGGGACACCATGCTTCGTATGTTTTTCCAGAGGGGTTTACGACCTGAAGTGCGTAGGCAAGTCATTAACCAGATCTATGAGTGTGAGACGTTCCGCGATACTGTGGGTGTTGCTAAGCGGTATGAAGACGCTAGTGCCGCCTGTCCCAACCCAGACGCATCGGTTACCAGTCAACCCCGTACCAAAGCAGTGAATTCTTTGCTTGAGGAAGGAGGCGAAGGTCTGATCACACAACTGCAGACAACATCGCAAGGCGAATAATAGTAATAGCGACACGATTAGTCGGTTGCTGTACGTAATCGACAAACGGGCTGAAAACACACATCAGCTAAACGCACTCACGCAGCCGGTCGTACCTGCTGTGGCAACCGCACCACCGCCGCGTACGCTGCCGCCTCAGATTACTTGTTATCGCTGTGGGGAACCAGGGCATGTTATGCGCGATTGCCTGCATCCCGCACGCTATCCACCAGCAGCTAACAATGCACCGCGCAATGCTGAGCCAGTGTCCGTTTATGTTTCTAGCGCAGTATGCCGAGAGCCAGGACAGTATCAACCGAGGAACTACAGAGGAGCCTACCCACGAAATGATAACTATCCCGTGAGCCATGGAGGTCCTCCACCGCCTCCGCCTCGTCGATTTGAGACTGGAGCTGGGTATCGCAATAACCCGGGATGGAGTAATGGCGGGAATCGCCAGAACCCGAATCAATCTGGACATCAATCTAACCGCCCACCGCCGGGTTTTGCTAATAATGTTCGTAGAAACGGAGACTATACAGCTAACCGACAACCCGCGATGTATAACAATCGGCCTGGACAGGCAAATGGATATCAGAGGTTCCCTAATGAGCGATCTCAGTTTGACCGAGGTATGGGCCCCCAGCAACAGTCCAACCGACCCTATATTGGAGACGGTGGAAATAGGAATGGTGGCGCAGTAGCTCGCCGCCGATACAAACTGAATTTCAATGCGTCACAAACTAGTGGGAATCGAGAACCCATCCCAGACAGTACCCATCGCTTAGAAGTACTTAGTCGCGAGCTCGGCATGACTCAGGGCAAATTAATATACAGTACACCGACTGGACGCGTCAATGCTATTGCAACTACGGACGAACCACAATATGACGACGATGGATATCTGATGATCCGGAACGTCGAAGACATGGACGACCCTGGAATGATGGAAGCGTTCGTCGAGAGGCCTGTAAACGTGATTACGGCCACCCCATGGGTTGATGCCGCGCGTCTCCCTCGGAGCTGTGGTCCGTGTCAGCCGATTGACGATCCTGAGACCATGACGTTGAGCACAACGAACGGGGACGATGAACGATACCTAGACGAATTTATTAGCACTGAAACTTGAAAATATAAAAAAGAGGGTTATGACTGAGAGGGATTGTATACGTTGTGCACGGACGCGCCGAGCACAGCTGTTAATCCGTTTGTATATATGTCGGCAAGCGAACAGCGAGGCGAGCGTATGGTTAACCAATCGAACAAATGGGTCCAGCGTGGACCCAACGCGAACGTACGAACTGTAATGGCACTAGAACGTAGTAATGATACTGTAGAGATTTGTGAATAAATGGAAGATGATCGTGTTAAAAATTATAGGTGGAGTAAGAAGGAGATGTTAATTTTGATGCCGGTAGACCACAGGGAGTCACCTCAAGAGGAAATTCCGGACCCCCAGATCTTTGGAGATGACTGAAGAGAATGTGAGTGAGGATGATGTTGTAATTGAACCATTGTTATTATTTTCCTTCTCTGAAGCTGGCCATCCGAGATTTTGTGTGGAGAGTGTTGATGTTGATTATTCCGGCAGGGAAGCCGATAATGTTGATATGGCTCGGGAAGACGTGGATTTATTCGGATTGCCGTGTGAGGCACCCATGGAGCTTTTAGAGGTCGGCGATGGAGGCTGTGGTGTACGATGTTAGGGCCCTCTCGTAGTCGCCCAGCCCAAATTTCTTAATGACGCCTCACGGCGTGGGGGGGTGGGGGGGGGGGGCGGGGGGGGGTTTTTTGTGTGTTTCTGTGTTGCCGAGCGCTTTTGTCCGCGATCATGTTGGGAGTGAGTGTGCGCCGTCCGGGGCGTGACGTGGGGCTGCAGACGCCACTTCTGCCCAGACGGGATGTTGTGGCGGGGTGGCACGAGCGTCCACAATACGGACGATTTGCCACCGTTGCTGAGCGCGCAGAGCGTTCCCTGCTGAGCTAAGTTTTTTGCTTGCTGATGATCCATGTGAGTGTGTGTTGCTGGAGATGTGGTGATTGGGGAGTTGATTGAACTCCTATTGACCACGGATCCATGCGAGCGTGCGATGCGTGTTATCTAAGTCTGGCGCCCTATCAGAACTGGCGAGAGTGATGTAGCCTAGGACTGGATGTGGCCAGTGGTGACTGCGCCAGAGGACTGGTCGCAGTTTTATGAGAAACGATGGTGACTCGCGAGGACACTATTGAGCGTTTCGGCCCCGTTGCAAGATCCCAATGCTGATCGTAAGGGTACCTAAAAGTGGGCGCAGCGAGACCCGTCCGGGCTCAAATGAAAGCCTCGGGTCTGCGGTTTCTAACGATACCACTCATACGGTTCTCTGTCCATAATTCGTCGAATTATTTAGTTAATTGTATTTTACCAGTTTACTTGTATACCAATTGGTCCCTACGTCCGTGGATCCGGGTCGGATTTCCACGAAACCGGTCTCATTCGAAAGACCGTAAAATTATCTACAAGAAATGTTGAGCGAGAAATTCTAAAATTACCAACGGTTCCGGACTTATGGACCGGAGCCGATATTTTCGGTCCTTAAATTTCCTAAGTTTTCATAAATTTCGACTTTTGCTGCTTATCTCAACCAGCGAAATTGAACGCTGGTAGATGATATTTTGTAAAGTTGTATAACTCACCAGTGTAGCGAGCACTGGTAAACTTTATAATTTAGAGTTGGACTTATATTTTCCGAGAAATTTCCTCAATTGCTGTTCGCTTTCGGGCGGACAGTCGCACTTTTTGTAGTCCTCATTCGTGAGGACGGTCGTGACGGAGGTCCGTCACGGCCAGTATTTCCTACGACAATTTGTGACAAACTCTGCGGTCCTACCAAGCGGGGTAGGGCAACTCCTGCGTAGATGCTCAGTCTGGGTTCGGCGAGGGAGTCGTACCGTCCTTAAATTCCCTGCAAATAGAGCATGGCAAGGGTTCGCCATGCTCACGTTCTGTGCCTATAAAAATCTCAGTTCGCGTGCGTAAAAATCCCTAAAATTCCCTCTAAAACATGTCAAATACGTTACTCTATACCGATCATACTTCCAGCCTAAAATTCATCAAAAATAACGACAAAGTACGGCAAACGGTATACATAAATTCCTGGCCAAACAAAGGCGCTTTTATGGCCTGACCAGTTGAATAACATAGTACAATCATGGTACAAAATAAGCATTATACGGTATACAATGACAATATGGCCGCCTACTATACAACGAACGGCGTAAATACGGTATAACATTTAGACATGTGCATATCCAGTTAACGATTCATCCCCATCAGTCTGATAGCTTATGTACCTGAAAATGCATGTGAACAACAATAATGGTTTCAATGATACACGGCTATGTAATACGAGCATGGTAACATATCGAAAATGTGCCTTTATGGCCATCAAACGAATAACAATAACGATAATAACGATACGTAATTCAAATATATCTATATATATACGATGATGCCTTTATGGCCAATGATACGACATAAAAATCATGACATTGTCACTAGGTACATATATCGAGGCGTGCCATCGGGGCACTACAACAAATGGATACAAAGATCTGTATATGCGGTTATGATTCCTCGACAAATAGCCATCCCTAAAATAACCATAACGATACCCATTGCGATAAAAACGTCGTCGGCGGTGCGGGCCGAAATACTGAAAATACGAGTCGGTTACATAGCGGGACTCTTTGGATCTGATTATTCCATTTTCTTATATATAGATATATGGTGCGATTGAGTTTGTTCCAATTACGTACGTATATACTCCGATTTTGATTCTGTTCCCCTTTTCTACGTATATATCCGATGATTTCCGATCGATCGTAATTATGTGCTTACATAACCTTATTGCTCTTGCGAGTTATTTCAATTACTAATTTACGTATATACTGCGGTTCAGGATTTGTGCCAGTTAGGCGATCTGCTATGAGGTGACAACAGGGTTTTATGGTCGACGGGTATATATGGAGAAGCTCAATTTACATATTTGTTTGCGTTCAGAGGAGGTTAATTGGTTCTGCTTACATAAATGTACGTATTATAGGGCGAAGGTGGGTTCCGTACCCTTTTGGGCTATTCCTGTCGGGTGTTCCGGGTTGGGGAGAAACTGGTGACAGAATTCAGAAATGTTGACCACTGTACACGTGGTCATGATTATTGGGGAACTCGATTAAATGTTGACCATTACGCTATGGTCGGGATTTTTTAGTAGTCGAATAAATGTTGTCCATTACACTGTGGACGGGATTTTTTGTATTCGGAAAAATGTTGTCCATTATACTGTGGACGGGATTTTTTTTTGTATTCGGAAAAATGTTGTCCATTATACTGTGGACATAATTATTGGTGGTCGGAAAAATGTTGACCATGGCACTGTGGTCAGATTTATTTTTATTCGAAAAAATGTTAACCATTGGGTGTGGTCAGATTTATTTTAAATGTTGACCATTGTCGTGTGGTCAGGATTTTCGTAAAAGTTGACCATTGCTATGTGGTCAAGATTATAGGTTTTCGATAAAAGTTGGCCATTAGGCTGTGGTCAGGATTATCCACCTCGTAACGATCCGTAAGGATCTGTTACACATACAACAATTATAATTTAATTTTAAATTTACAGCCGCGTCCGGCACCTTGTTATTAAAACCACAACAAACTCCAACAATGTGCATATGTTACAGTGCCAGTCATGGAATTTATTCAAAGTAGTGTAGGTCGCCAAGTGCCACTAGAAAAGAGCATATAATAGGCGGCGCCGCTATGGCACGCCAACGTTGCAGTGAACTTAATATAGGCGTAATGTTTAAAGAACTCAAGGTGCTTTTGCAAGCCGTATAACGGTATTTTTGTAATATGCGGGAATAAAGACCCCTCTGGTGTTAGCAAAGCGTTCTTTAATGCCGCACCAGATCATTATAATTTCTCTTAGACGCATCCGGTATGCGGTCATATGTGTCCTCAGCTCTGTCCCTTAGATATACCGGCAGAACTTTTAACTTCATGTTGTCATCAATTATTCTTGCATCTGACGCGTTGCAGATAATATGTGGTAATTATGTTACTTTAATGTATACTGATTTGTTTAGTTTCCAAGCGCATTGGCTGGTGCTTAACGCAATTTATGTTAGTAAAGCTTACAGCTAAGTACTTCTAGCTAGTACATTATCCATACTCTGTATGTTGGACCGATTTAATTCTAACACATACCGCAAACTTCAGAATGGTTAAAATATCAGCTACAAGCATAGATCTGGCCTTGTTTTTTAAAACAAACTCCTGCAGGGTGACAATGAAAATTTGCTAATGAAATCATGTGCCATACTTACATTATTATTGCGGGGCGCGTTTCGTTGCTAAATTGATTACTCGAAAACACCACAGATGACATAAAAATTTGGAAATATTTTTACTAATATCCCATTCTGAATTTAACAATTCGATCAAATTACGTAAACTAGTTTATAAGTTGTTTTCAATCTCAATAGTTGGTTCTTGCACCATATCAGAGAAATTTATTACTTATCGTTAAAAGCACATCGTATTTTTACAATTTTTGCATCACTAAAAACCGTGTTCCATATTTCATACACCTGATTAAATTCGGTGCGATCTCTTGCCGCGGCGACATTCGTGCTACCAAAATTATCGACGAATGTAAAAGACAGCTACCAGGGAGCAACCGGAATTCCGGTTCCGGCGAAAATCATGTTTCGGTTGCGGTTCCGGCAAAGGGCAAAGACCATACCGGAACCGGAATACCGGTTTAAAAATTTTGTTTGAAATTTTCCACATTTTTGCTTCATCTCAAATCCAAACGTATGTAATATATATTATACAATGATCAAGCTCCAATGCAACCAAACAAAAGAAAAGATTAACTAAGCAATTTGCCGTGAGAAATTAAGTAGGGCACATAATTTCAGTAGGATTTTTTCATAATAACCTGCAAAGCCAGGTCGATGCTTGTAGCAGCTATTTTACACATTCAGAAGTCTCCGGGTTACGTTCGAATTAAACAGAGTCGCATTAAAATCGAAACAGAATTAACATCGAACTGGGTAACAGATACGTAGTAGTACTTAGCGTATGCTTGGCTAACATAAATTGCGTCAAGCACCAGCCAATGCGCTTGTAACCTTTGTAAATCAGGCTAAATTGAAGTAAAGTAACATTATCTACAACGCAGCCAGAAACTGCTTTCTTAGCAATTAACTGCATTTACTGAAACTGTGAGAGCAGCGTCACAGTTTGTCTCATTTATAGCATTCTGATTGGACAGTTATCATCATTATCATCTAACTGACGGGCACTGTTTGTCCAACGCTATCGTAAACAGCGTCTCTTACCACTGATAAGAAAATTACTTTCTATCTATTAATTTATCTTAGAATCTAATAAACCAATAACTTCAAGTTCCTACAGAACAACATGTAAAAAAGATGAGTAGTAAAGGGAGGCGACTGGGGACAGAGCGAAAGTGTTTATTCTACGCTCCGTGCGTTGCAAGCACATTCAGTTTGACGCAGTATACGCAAAGATGTATAGTAGAAGGCATTTTTTGCTCTGGGTGTCCATAAACCAACATATTGATCGATAAATAAACATTATTAGCTTCCTCAATATCTTTAAAGTTTCAGGATGCCATCGCAATACATTAAGTTTAATGTAAAAGTTATTTTTAATGCATTTTAAATCCGCTATACCTTAATTTATTCATTCATCTATTTTACTATGTATAAATTTCGAAGACCAGGTTCCGGTTCCAGATTCGCTTTAAATGGACGGTTCCTGGTTTCGGTTCCGGTTATTCCCTGCCAGCCACTTTACCATCTGAAATGTGGCACCAAGTAAACATCTTCATTTGACTAAGTACCACCCAAAAGCCGTCATTTTAATTTCTAGAAAGTCGGCATGAAATAACAGGGGTAGGGTACATGGCCTAGACGAAAGAGGAGGGAAGTCAGGGGAGGATAAATTTTAACATTTTTAGGAATTCACAATTTTTCCCAATTTGCGATGAAGTTTTCCTAATGTTCCCTATTTGCCAATGTTTAGCCTATTTTTGCTAAAACTTTCCACACACTTTCAGACCAAGCACGGTGGGGAAGAGTATACTTGGCTTGAGATGGGTCCGACCCTTCGAGGCAAGTAACTATCTATACCTAAGCTTTACATATAACTACATGGGGAAGTTTAACCAAACTTAATAACAATAAAACTCTAAACGTGCACACTATCTGTACGAATGCTATAATTATATACAATAGACAAATTAAGGTTCAGACCATATTGCCAAAATCGAAAGATAGTGAGGTACATACTTATCTATATTACTTCCGAAATAATGGTGATATTTTATAATCTCATAATCTGACCTTTAGCCGCACTTTTTCTTCATCAACAGTATTATCTTCTTTCGTTTTCTTGCTAACATCACCGTTCGATTGTGGTGTGGTATCGTTCGCCTTCCGCTTTCTGAAAGGAATTTAGATCAGAGGTGAACATCAATATCATAGAGGCTGTTAGGATATCGCTGCAGTCAGGTCTGAGAACCTTGTCGAACAAAAAATAGCTGCACCACAGAAAGATTTGCTCCATCATCAATTTTAGGATAATCGTCTGCACTTTTCCCTGTGTATCAAAGCACACATTTGTATGAAATAGGAAAATGAGTTGAGCATAAGGCTAAGTGATTTTAATTAGCCCAAACATAATATAAAACAATTTTTATAAGCGCATAATTAAGAAAGTACTGCGTGAGAACTTTTGTTTGATTTTATATTCCGGCGCCATTCCAAAGCAGTTACCACCAAATAATTTTTAAGTCGTATTTTTTATCCATTTCTAAAAATGTACAAAACGGCAAAAGTAAAAAAGCGCTTAGACTACATTAATATTAAACATGAGTCAGACTGATAAGCGATACATTCCCTCCATTTTGAATTACAAACAGCAAAACTTATTTGGACATAACTATAAAATGATACGTTCCAAGCTTTTCAATACAATGGAATAAAACGATCAAAACCGTACGCATAGGGCAATCTTGGCGGTAAATTAATTCGTCAGGAATAATTTAGTAGTTTTTGGTTTTCACAGCAGAAAAAGACTAACCAACTGAATAAGCTACACATACCATAGACCAGCGAGTAACCGGAATTCCGGTTCCGGCGAAAATCGTGTTCCGGTTGCGGTTCCGGCAAAGGGCAAAACCATACCGGACCCGGAATTCCGGTTTAAAAATTTTGTTTGAAATTTTCGACGTTTTTTGCTTTATCCTGTAATCCAAACATACGTAATATATATATATTATACAATGATCAAGCTCCAATACAACCAAACATAAGAAAAGATTAACTAACCAATTTGCCGTGTAAAACGTAAGTAGGGCACATAATGTGAGCAGGAATTTTTCATAATAACCTGCAGGAGTTTATTAAATCAAAGCCAGGTCGATGCTTGTAGCAGCTATTTTACACATCCAGAAGTTTGTGGGATACGTTTGAATTAAACCGGTCCAACTCGGTAACAGAGTATGGCCTACGCAGAAGTACTTAGGGTATGCTTGGCTAACATAAATTGCGTCAGGCACCCACCAGTGCGCTTGTAAACTTGGTAAATCAGTCTAAATTGAAGTAAACTAACGTTATCTGTAACGCAGCTAGAAACTGCTTTCTTTGCAATGAACTGTATTTATTGAAACTGTGCGAGCAGCATCACAGTGTGTCTCATTTATAGCATTTTAATTAGAAAGTTATCATCATTATGATCTAACTGACGGACACTGTTTGTCCAACGCTAGCCTAAACAGTGTCTCTGACCACTGATCAGAAAATTACCTTCTATCTATTATTTTCTCTTAGAATCATATAAACCAATAATTTTAGGTTTCCTACAGAAGAACATGCAACAAACGTATGTGTAGTAAAGGGAGGCGACTGCAGACAGAGCGAAAGTGTGTATTCTACGCTCCAAGCTTTTAAGCATATTCGATTTGACGCAGTATATGCAATGGTGTATAGTGGAAGGTATTTTGGCTCTGGGTGTCCAAAAATCCACATATTTGATCGATAAATAAACATTATTAGCTTCCTCAATCTCTTTAAAGTTTCAGAAAGGCAATAATACCATCGCAAAACATTAAGTTTAATGTAAAAATTATTTTTAATGCATTTTAAATCCACTATACCTTCATTTCTTCGATCATCTGTTTTACTATATATAAATTTCGAATACCAGGTTCCGGTTCCGGATCCGGTTTAAATGGACGGTTCCGGTTGCTGGTTCAGGTTCCGGTTATTCCCTGCCATAGACATATTACTCACAAATATTGGAGCAGCATCAGCCACGTTATTACGCATAGCAATGGCAATTTGCTGGCTAGTGTCGATAATATAAAGACAACAGTAACTAGTTTCTCAGCGAGAAAGATTACTTCTTGCAACAGAACCAATGAAAACATTCACACCAAAATTGTAAATAGTTTGAGCAACAAGAAAGCAAACTTGGTACACACTGAACTATAACATCTCAAACTAAAACTATTTATGTTTTACTATTTGGGGACCAAATTGAACCACATGAGTACTCACCAGATCCACATAAATAATAGCACACTAGCATTACATTAATATCTTTATACATTAATGAACATAACATTTCAACGCCATAATACTCATTATATATTCTTCACCTTTTACTCATTACACGAAACCAGCTGCTGTGATAGAACACTGGATAAAAGCAAAGATAGTTGTTGCTCGTCCATATGAAACAGTTGTGTATAGGTGTATTTATGATCTTAACAATTTTCACGGTATCGACTTCTGGCAAACGACTAACACTACTAACTCTATCGAGATTGCAGAGCGCAGTGAAGCATATAAAACTGACACCGGCAATAAATTTCCCATGGCCGAAAACTTCTAAGTGCAAGCTATCAGCCTGCCAGGATGACGCAATAAAATTAGAGATTTTGAATCCAGGAACCATATGGGCACGACGCCCCGTACCCGTGAACTATGGGTCGCAGAGCAAAACCAACACCTTCAATGAGTTTCCCATGCCAGAAAACCCCAAGTTTAACTTTTCAGCCGCCCAGGACGTCAGAACAAGTTTTCGAACTTTGGGACGAGGAACCACGAGGGTACCATACCTCAAACCCCATAATTCCACAGCCGGAGCCTTAATCGAGAAACAAAAAGGAGGCATCTGCATTAATCATTCTACTATGAAATAAAACAAACCAGAGAGAAAAAATTCGAATGTTAAGATAAAAATAATCTTTCTTCCGTGAATGGTACTAAAATAATGGGGTAAAAAACCTAGTTTTAACCTACCATGGAAACAGAACTCAAATAAAAAACTCTCGGGATTGTACCCGGTAAATCGAATGATCCCAAGATGACAAAAATGGGTTAACTCGTTACCGGGTTATGGCTGATCACATACACAGATGGAATTTAAAGTTTTCACCCCTGCAACACATAATCTCCACTACTTTATACTACGCTCTGAAAAATAAAGTTTCCGAAAATATTTAGCGATGAGCCATTGAGCGAACAGACAGTCAGAACAGCGTTTTGCACCATTAACTCCAATTATAATAAACCCCGTTTTGCGCCTCATGAATCATGACTAGATAGCTCTCTGTACACGATGCGCGAACATTCCCCGCCTCCAAAAAAGTCCGAATATGCCGGGTGGTCTGACTGGAAAACGAGTTACCTAGTCTTGAGCTTTTGTTTCAGTGTCTTCTGATCTTCGGCCGATAATGCTTTGAAACCAGGAAGCCTTAAAATATTTGATAAATTATCATTACATTCTACAGAGCAATATAATATTTTATAGCTTTGATATACTAGAATCTTGGCGACATTCCAATTGTATGAATTCGGAGAAATGAGAAACTGTAACGTTAACATACAGTGGAACAACTCATTAAAAAATATATTCCTGTTACGAAACAAAGATGTAACTCACCAAATTATATTTATTAATCTGCTGTTCAATAACGCATAGATGCAGCAAATCTGATAGATATCTAACACACACCCTACAATGGTTAACTCTATATCAGGACTGCTTACAAATCATGAACAACATATGTATGTTGACGTATTAGATATATCAACATATATATGTACATTTAAGAAATATACATAAATTCTATGTATATATAAGAATCTTAACAAAAACACAGTAACAGAAAACAAACAGAATTTCTACAGATACTCGTCCCTTTCGCACCACTCACCAGCCTCACCCATTGATATAACTACCTCTACACGAAGAGATACGTTTAAATACGGTGAAGATTTGAAATCAACACCCTCGAAAACCCATATGAGCTTATTTTGAGCCACAAATCTATTAATATACCGTTAGAAGTGGTAATGTCACAGATGACTATATATGGCGTCGGCCTCAATTTTGGCCCCAAATACCGATTGACCCAGGGGTCCTACATCAAATCTGTTGACACCTTGCAGGTAACTCCATAGTAGCTCTATGAACACACCAAATCTCGTTCAAATAGCTTGTGTGGTTACATTACTACAACTCGATAAATTTTGACCAAAATTTTGGAAATTTTACCATTTGCTAAAATCCCCCATACCCCGCATAGCCCCGACCAAAGCAATTTATATACCCATAAATTAAGCTTCATAGGACACATCTTTGATATCAAAATGATTCAAATCGGCTCAACGATTGCCGAGTTATGAGCAAAAATGCCCCCATTTTAGCCATGTACCCGTGGGTACCCCCTTTGATCACCTGTGGTGGAACCTGGGTGTCGAATCGGAATAAAATCTCCAAAAGGCACATCTAAGGGGACGGTGAAAACTATTATTTTTACGATAGAAAATGGACAGAATTTCACAGTTTCGACCGACCTTAGCCTAAGTCTTAGAATTGGCTTTCTAAAGCACGACAGCGACATCGCTGGGTCGCGTCTTAAAAGAATCTTAAGATTGGTACCAATAAGTAAAAGTCGGAATTAAATGTGATCCTAAATCATCTTATTTTACAGACAATACTGATAAATTAATCGTGTAACAAATCCATGCTGGATCGTTAATAGGTAAATTAACCTTAGCCACAGTCTAATAGCCAACATTTATGAATTTAGCCACGGATATCTCCCGAAGTGGAATACCCTACGTGAATGACTCCGAAAAGATTCGAAGCCATTTTACACTGTTGGAAGAGACCTACAAATGATGATCTTTTGTACCCAAGAAAACCGCGTGTCAATTCCCCCATATAAGCGAACCGACAGCCCGAGTCCCCGTTGTCGCCTCAGTTATAATTAACATGTACATCGCGAATCAGGAATCGCTAGGCCCGATAGTCTCGCTATGCAACTAGTCGGCCATCATTTTTAGTATTTCGGCCTGCACCGCCGACGTTTTTAGTGATCAAAGTGGGTATAGTTACTATTTCAGGAACGGATAATTGTTGTGTTACTATTGTTGTTCTTTGTGGTACTATACTGTTCGTTTTGCCATAAAGGCACCCATTGGCGTATTGGATTTGTATATTATTATTATTCGTACCATACTGTTTGATTGCCATAAAGGCACCCATTGATATAATCGTTATGTATTGCCGTAACATTAAAGCATTAATCGTAATGTACCCATTTATACCGTTGTTCTTGCACATAAATGTTTAAATTGCTAACTTGATTGCATAGATTCCGTATATTCGATTTGTACCCTTAATCATATGTGTATTGCTGTAACCGTATATATAATCATCGTACCATATTTATACTGAATTCTTTGTATCCTTTCCGTTGATAATGGCCATAAAGACACATAACTGTATATAACTACCTTGTACTTTTGTTGTTCTAACCTGTGTATTTTGATATATCTTTGATATTCACAATTCTTGCGGTGTATATGTCCGTGAGTAACCTATTCTGGATTAGGTTGATTTTTAGAGAGGAATTAGCGATTTTGCGCATAGGAAATAGGTAGAAATAGTGTTTTTGTAGGTAGAAACGTTCGGGTTTGGAGAGCTCTTGCCATACCTGACCCGCGAATAAGTAGGATGGTACGACTCGCCGAATGCCTCGATAGGTATAGGAAAAGTCCTATTCCGTGTAGTAGGACCGCGAAATTCGCCCCGATTTTCGGTAGAAAAGATTGGCCGTGACGGAAACCCCGTCACGACCGTCCTCATGAGTGAGGACCACAAAAATAATGGCTGTCACCCTATAGCGAACAGCAAATAAGTAAAATGAGTGAAAAATATTAGTACGAAAAGTTATTTATCAATTTCCCCAGTGTTCAATGTTATTATGGACACTGGAGATTTATCAAAATAAAATGAGTTTTAAAATATCTATTCCGGATACCCGGAATTGAAGGTTGCGGCTCCGGCCGATAACTCCGGAACCAGCAAGAACTCAAACTCAACATTTTGATAGAGAATTTTACGGCCTTTACAATGATACAGACCGGTTCCGTAAATATCCGATCAGGATCAACGGACTTATTAGAAAGTAAATATGATCAATAAACCACATTTAATTAAATAACCTAACAAATAATCGACACAAGTATATATCGTTAGATTCCCTGAAGCCGAGACTTTCATTTGAGCCCGGAACGGACCCGTTGTGCCCACTTTTAGGTACCCTTCCCCGTGAAAATCGCAGAAATTATGCCCCGATAGGCGTGTAACCCATCATTGGATTCCGCTCACTAAAGCAGACACAAATATATGCCCCTCATCTCACAAAACAACCCGAACCCGCGGGAGCCGCGTAACCCACTTTAATCGTTTATGACATTTACAATGGGCTCACCGGAGAGCCCGCTTCTCCTTTTTGTCGACAAAAATATCCTGTTGATGGACCATTGATTGACAAAAATGGACCCGTCTATCAAAATGATCGGATAGACAAAGTGAGTCCGTATCCGAGAACCGTTTGGCACTTTGGCCATCACTGAGGGAATCGAACCCTCTTTTTATTACTTTTGCTCTTCGTTTGTTTACTTAAGCCTCGTCTCTTTCTTTGGAAGCTATTTCTAAGTATATAAGTGTATATCCTGATATATCAGCTTCTATAAAATAAATACATATTTATATAAAATAAATTTTAAATTAAATTGTTGGTTGGATTTGATCGGAATAATCATTAATAGTTACTCGTGATCGATAAAATTTTGTTGGCAAACTGTTAACTCCAGCAGTTTTGCTGAAATTTTATTAGGATGTTAGCAGAAAACCTACGCTTCCAAATCGAGCCTTGAATTTAATCGACCCGCAACCGAATTTACTAATCTAATGTCCTGCTAGTGACACAACTCACTCTGAATGAAAATTTAACATATCTTAGGGATTACTCCAAAAACTTGGTTGAAATTTTACTCGGATCTCTGTAAGGATCCCATCTATTGATTTAGCTCATCAAACCTTTGAATATCGCGTCGGAATCATAAAAGATACGACCCTGAAACGGCGTGCCCCCACCATAAACGTAAATTTAGAATATTTTGAAATTCCCTCCAGGAATTTCGTTTAAAATTTGTTAGGATATAGAGTCGTGTTAGAACTTTCGAATAAGTCCTCCAGGTCGGTCGTACCCGACCGGTTTCGTTTGAACGGTGACCCGATAGGGGTCCGCCCACACCGAAAACTTTAAACCTTTACAGCTCAAAATTACTCCCAGGAATTTTGACGATTTTTACTGTACAAATAGAGGCGAGTTAGGCCCGTTCAAAAATTATGATAAATGCGGACCCGAGCAGCGCAAAAGCCGCTCAGGGTCTACACAAATTTCACAGATTTCTTTCGTATATATTCAGTTTCCATAGTAGGTTTTGGTTTAGCTTCACCACATAATTTCCAAGTTTTAGCTTTGGTTGTTCAGCTTTCTCTTTCCCTCTGTGTGTTAACATCAACGTAGCACGACATCTACGGAGTCGCGAAACTCCGATATGCTGCCGCTGCAACGAGAATATCAAGTTTACCAGAGAAACTGGTGGCTGATTACCGAGAAATTCGAATCTATAGGTTTGCCTCACCATATTAATGGATTGCGCTAAGTACTTCAGCCGAGACCGAGGAACCGATGGAACGCAGAACGCCAATTAGGATAAATTTATTAGGTAAGCTTGTTACGGTTGTACTGACAACCGGATATGCCGTTCACGGACCTGTTTAATAAGTAGAAATCATTGGAAACGCTAAATAAATTTTTGTAATAAGAGCTCTTTTTCGAGAGCCCTTTTCAAGTTGAAATAGCAAAACCTCAAATAATTTTAGGATAGTGCCGATGACCTACAAGGCATCGTCATTCATAGATTTAGTCCCAAATAACTTTTCATGTAGCTGAATACAATTTTAACTCACGCCCCATGCCCCGAAGTCGACATAAAATTTGTGCACAATTGTAACGTATGGCCATACAACTTAATAGTTAAACTTATAACTTAAGTTATACTTAAACCTGACTGCTTATTGTATCGTAGATAAAGGATCCGCCTCAACTCGTCCCACACTAGTACCGTCGCGTCGAAGCGATAATGAACGATCCGAAGTGATCGTAAACTGACTTACATTACGAGAAATCTAATTAAGACATTCAATTAGTTAAGCAAGCGAAGTCTTTTTAGCCCGATCGATCTTGTGGAAACTGGGAATATATAGCCTCAGAGCGGCTAATTGCTTCGGCAGTGGCCCACTTGCAAGCTCAACCGTAACATTTCTAGTTTTCTAGTAAAGATCAAGCAAGTATTTAATTTTCATGCTTAAGGAAACTAACATAGGACGAACCAAAAGTTTAATTAAAATTTTGCCGACCCGTATATAGCCTTTCCGCACTGAGAAGTTGATTATTGCGATCGTGCGAAGATCCCTTAGTCGAAGTCGGATGATAAAATTTGAACTTAATATATTTGTGAGCCCTTAGACCCGCATCAAATTTTAGAGCGTTGCCTTTAATTGAATTACTAATGAACGTTGAATTACGTCTATACAATCGAGATAACGAGGACAATTAAAGGCCGAAACAGTGCCTTCAACCCTTCTGTAAGTGTCGGAAGAGTCCGCTTGGAACTCTATAATGGGCTAGACAAATATAGGCTGTCAAAATGAACTGAATACCACTCAGCAGACTTATATCAGGACGTGGAGTACCCGCAGTAATATTGCCAAGCCTTTTCTTTTCTTTACCGCTCATGGTTCGACGTAGTTTTTTTGTAAGAATTTGGAGCATTGTCCTGCTGAGCCAAACTTGGGCGAAGGCCCCGAGTGAACCTCAAGTTACACCCAAAATTGCCGATTTAGCATTTTTTCCCTAAATCAGGCTCGATCCAGCGCCTTCTGAAAATGTGCCAATTTGGCCGTGAAATTACAGTATCAATATGCCTGGTGTTTATAAGGTACAAATAATGTACACAACACAGCATAAATTTTAGATGTGAATTTTGTATTAGGAAAATTTGAAAAGTTAGAAAATTCGGTCCCAATCTCTTCCTAGCGGCACCTCTAAGCCGCTGAGAAAAGTTATTACCCACCTATTTTGAATCTATTCTAACTCATGATCGAAGACAAGAAAATGTCTACTGTCCAAATATATTTAGGTTGCAAATGAGTATGTAGCGGCCCTTCGAATAATTATGGCAGTGGTGGTCCCTCGATACAAAGAATCCGGACAAGCCCCGAGTCGCTGCTGTCGCGAAGTGATTGGTTAGCATTGCCACGTCAATCAGTCTGAAGTGCTGCCGATGCATGATTCGTTGATCTTTGACTACGTGTCACTAAATTTGCTGTAAAACTCTTATTGGATATTTCTTTGATTCCTCTGTATATATAAATCCCGAATTTGTAAAATAAAATCATTATTGTTCAGTTACTTTACATCGGCTTAGTAGACTTAGATAGTGTCTACAGTTGGTGAACCCGACGTGATCTTGTCCATGTTCTGTTTATTTTTTCGTTTTACTTTGCTGCATCGTCGTTAGCTTTGCTGTTCTGCTTCTGCCGAGGTTGTTTTTCGGACGAGTCCGCCAACAAACGAGTCTTCCGACAAAAGTGTCCAGGCAAGCCTCGATCAACAACGTCGTGATCAACGCCAACGATGGACGACGGGAAGGTAAATGCGGATGTTGCGGCGGTTTCCCTCAAGCTGCCGCCCTTTTGGCCTTCAGATCCGGAATTATGGTTCGCCCAGGTTGAGGCTCAATTCAATACCCGGGCAATCACAACGCAATCGACAAAATTCAACTACGTCATCTCCTCGTTGGCTCCCGAGCATGCAACCGAGGTACGGGACCTTCTCATCAACCCTCCGGTCGACAGGCCGTATGACGTACTCAAGGAACAACTGGTCCAACGTCTCACTGCATCGGAGCAACGCCGACTTCAACAATTGCTGACAGCCGAGGAGATGGGTGACCGGAAACCAACACAGCTGCTCCGCCACATGCGACAGCTGCTCGGAGCTCAATCCTCGTCACTCGACGAATCAATCCTGCGCCAGCTGTTTCTCCAACGACTACCACCCAATGTCCAAGCGATTTTGGTTGCGACTGAAACAACGTCATTAGATGCTACCGCTACCTTGGCTGACCGAATTATCGAGGTTTCACCGTCAAGTGTGTCCGCCGTTCGGAGCAATGATGATGGCACAACAACGTCAACCCTGATCACCGAGGTCAAATCGTTGCGGAGCGAGGTGGAGCAACCACGGCAGCAACTGTCTGGTTTCAGGATCGATCAACGACCATCAAGAAGGCGAACACCGACCCCGAGACGAAACAATCGTTGCAATCGATCAGTCACTCCCGCGGCGAACATAGACGATGGGCGGTGCTGGTATCATCAACGATTTGGAGCCGATGCAACGAAATGTCGACCGCCGTGTTCTATATCGGGAAAAGGCAACGCGGGACACTAGCAACGACGAGTAGCCCCGCTCTACCCAAAAACCAAAGTCGTTTGTTTTTTATCACCGACCGATCAACTGGGTCACGATTTCTCATCGACACCGGCGCTCAGGTCTCGGTGGTCAAATCCCCTTCGGAGGATCGTCGCCGAAATGAATCGACCGCCCCTTTGAAGGCTGCAAACGACTCCGTCATACAAACCTATGGTCAGCGTTTGGGCATCAGACGCACCATCCGATGGATCTTCATCATCGCCAACGTTTCTCATTCCATCATCGGAGCAGACCTTCTGTCACATTTCGACTTACTTCCGGATATTCGTCGATGCAAACTTCACGATGCAGTCACTCTGTTGTCAGTCAAAGGAGTTCCATCCGATCAACAAACCCTGGGAATAACGACCATCGCCAAGGCATCGTCTTCCATTTATAGCCGCATGCTCGAGGAATTTCCCAGTGTCACCATGCCAGCGAACCTCAAAGCGTCCGCGAAGCACGACATCCAACATCACGTTGTCACAAAAGGTCCGCCAGTTTTTGCCAGAGCGCGACGTCTACCTCCTGAAAAACTTCGGGTCGCGAAGGCGGAGTTTGATCACACGCTCGAACTAGGGATCATTCGTCCATCGTCGAGTCGTTTTTCGTCAGCACTTCATATGGTACCAAAAAAGGGCGGAGATTGGCGTCCGTGCGGCGATTACCGAGCTCTCAACAACGCAACAGTTCCTGACCGATACCCAATTCCGAACATACAGGACTTTACGGCGTCGCTAGCTGGAACAACCATCTTCTCCAAAATCGATCTGGTTCGAGCATATCATCAGATACCGATGGCACCTGAAGACGTACACAAGACAGCAATAATAACACCGTTCGGTCTGTTCGAGTATGTGCGCATGCCGTTCGGTCTTCGAAACTCGGCTCAAACGTTTCAACGCTTCATGGATGACGCGCTCCGTGGCCTCGACTTCTGTTTTCGTCTATCTTGACGATATCCTTGTTGCGAGCAAGAACCATGACGAGCATCAATGCCATCTACGTGAACTTTTTCGTCGTCTCGAGAACCTTGGCATTGTCGTCAACCCCGATAAATGCGTTTTCGGAACCGAAACGTTGGAATTTCTTGGTCACGAGCTGGATCGGAATGGTATTCGACCACTGGACAAAAAGGTGAAAATCATTCAAGATTTTCCGCTACCTGAAACCAAGAAGAAGGTGATGGAGTTCCTAGGTATGGTCAATTTTTACGATCGTTTCATTCCGAAATGTGCCGCGCTAACAATGTCGATGTCCAGCTTGATTCACGGCCCCAAAAACGGCAAGACAGTGGAGTGGAACGATCACACCAGGCAAGCTTTTGCTAACGTTAAAAAAGCGCTGGCCGACGCAACATTGCTCGTTCATCCTAAAGCTGGAGCCAACATCAACATTATGGTAGACGCATCCGATATCGCCGTTGGCGCGGTCCTTCAACAGCAGATGACAAGAGGATGGAAACCGCTAGCATTCTTCTCGAGGAAATTACAACCTCGTGAAACTCGATATAGCGCATTTGGCAAGGAACTGCTGGCTATCTATTTGGCTATCCGCCATTTTCGATACATGTTAGAAGGACGTTCCTTCCATGTGCTCACAGACCATAAACCATTGATCTTCGCTCTCCGGTCACGTTCCGAGCGCACGAATCCCCGCGAAGCTCGTCAATTGGACTTTATTTCGGAATTTACGTCGGATATTCGTTACGTGAAAGGCAAGGACAATGCTGTCGCGGACGCTCTCTCGCGGATTGGAAGTCTGTCAGCGTCACCGCTCGACTACATGGATGTGGCGGAAGCTCAATCAAACGACGAGGAGCTGGCACGACTACAACAGGATGGTCAATCTGCGCTACAATTACACCCTTGTCCGGTGCCGGGAACTACGCAAAAAATCATTTGTGATTTCTCAACTGGAACACCTCGACCTTATGTTCCAAGGCAATATCGACGTCTCGTATTCGACGTGTTACACAACCTGTCTCATCCAAGCAAACGTAGCACTCAACGGTTGATTCTGCAGCGTTTTGTGTGGCCTGGCGCCAATCGCGATATCCAACAATGGTCGTCCACATGCATACAGTGCCAAAAGACAAAGGTACAACGTCATACAACGTCTGTGTTACATCCATTCCCAATGCCCGATCGCCGTTTCGGCCGAGTTCATATTGATATCATCGGATCATTTCCGCAATCTCACGGTTTCAGCTACATTCTCACCGCCGTTGACCGTTTCACTCGATGGCCGGAAGCATTTCCGGTTGCTGACATCACCGCAGAGACAATCGGTCGAACCTTCGTTTCGGGTTGGGTATCTCGGTTTGGAGTGCCCACATCAATTACAACCGATCGTGGAAGGCAGTTTGAATGTAACCTGTTCAAATGCCTAACGTCATTGCTGGGTGCTAGACATTTCCGAACCACCGCATATCACCCATCAGCAAATGGCCTCGTCGAACGTCTTCATCGACAATTGAAAGCTGCCATCAGGACCAAAATCTCATCCGTGCCATGGACAGAAGCGCTTCCTCTCGTCATGCTCGGATTACGGGTGGCGGTTAAATTCGATATCGGCGCATCAGCAGCGGAAATGGTGTATGGTACCGCGCTCCGACTACCGGGAGAATTCGTCACATCGTCGTCGAAATTGGAAACTCCAACCCCGTCGGCATTCGTTGATGCTTTACGGGACAGAATGCAAAAACTACGACCCGCCACTACCCGCGCCACAAGCCGTCTTTTCTACGTACCCAAACAATTGGCCGACTGCGATTGTTTTCGTACGCAACGACACGATCCGCAAACCACTCAAGGCACCATACGACGGGCCGTTTCGAGTTATGAAACGGGGTGCGAAGTACTACACCGTTCAACTCAACAATCGAGCAGAAACGGTTTCAATCGATCGAGTCAAACCGGCGTTCATAGAATCCACGATCAATCGAGCCGATGAAACTTCATCCGAAACATCGCTTCAAAGACTTGTCTACCGAAACGGTCGGGCCGGTCGCAAAGTTCGTTTCTCGGGCCAATTCGATTCCCATAAAGCGTGAATCTGGCGGGGGAATGTTGTAGCGGTCCTTCGAATAGTTCAAGGGCAGTGGTGGTCCCTCGATACAAAGAATCCGGACAAGCCCCGAGTCGCTGCTGTCGCGAAGTGATTGGTTAGCATTGCCACGTCAATCAGTCTGAAGTGTTGCCGATGCATGATTGGTTGATCTTTGACTACGTGTCACTAAATTTGCTGTAAAACTCTTACTGGACATTTCTTTGATTCCTCTGTATATATAAATCCCGAATTTGTAAAATAAAATTATTATTGTTCAGTTACTTTACATCGGCTTAGTAGACTTAGATAGTGTCTACAAGTATAAATTTAAGTTTAAAACTCGCATCTTTGTTAACGTATTTGAAGGACAATTTTATAACAACCTGGAACCACGATTAGTTTTTTGTACACTAAATTAGCGAAAACTTGTTGTACCCGCACGCGGTTATAGTTCATTGTACGTATGCGTGCAGGAAAAAATGTTACGCCGTCGCACTCGAAACCAGGAGTCGTACCCATTGTAAACTGACAAACTTGCACCTGCATTAATGTATATTCTTGCTCATATTGTGCGCGTATTCGTTGTTCGATGACATCCTTTGGTGATTTGTTATAACTTGCTGTATTATATCCCGTTGTTCGTTATCTTACCGTATCTATCATTCGCGTAACGTGTATTATAGCCGTTGATTAGGATGAGCAAAATCAGAACCCTACAATCCCCATGATGTACTTTTCGACCGGCATATCCGAATTGAACCCGCTGTTTTGCCGCCTTTAGCTTACCTGAACCTATTGTTTAACTGGAGTACCCTAGTAATAATAGTAGCACCGAGCAAGTAGTTACTCGAATGGCGCCTCCATAACTAATTGATTATCGGCTCGTGTGACATGTAATTTCCGTCCCACATTTTTGTAGTAAGGTAAGCACAGCTGCCGCTAGGAAGGCTTAGTATATAGTCCACGCCGTGACTTAACAAGCTGTGAGTGTCCCATGAAAAAGGCGATTACTCCGACCTGCCCCATCGTTATCCCTCCGATTGTCTGATAGCGTACCGTACCGTATTGTTATATCGATTGTATTATCCAGCGTACCATACACTCATGCCTGTATGATTTTGACTTATCAATAAATACTAAATCAAAAAACCCAAGGTGTCCAAAGTGTGTTTTACTGACCATTGTAGCGAAGCGTATTGAAGGGGTTTGAAATCCGTCACCGCTATCGACGACCCACGTTCAGGTTTGACATGCAGAAGAAGCAACGTGACTCGCCGATACCCGTTTATTATGCAATCCTTAACGTGACTCGCCGATACCTGTTTATTATTGAGTACGACTCGTGCGACCTAAAAAAAGAAATTTTTACCCGAAAACAAACTTTGGTTGAACGTCCAAACAAGAAACCTCGCGATCCAACGTTAAACGTCTAGGGATTTGTCAGACCCTAGTGGGGGCCACTGGCTAAATAAATTATTAATCGTTCAGGAAAGCAGAAAATCTATCAATACGAATACTTAATACACTTCCACGTGGAACGATCATACAGAATAGTGGTATGGTCTCTTTGGCCTGAGAGCAGGTGACGGAGCCAACCTCCATAGGAACCTCAAAGGTAGTACCGCTTAGACTACGTGTGCAACCCGTCCGGCAGGATCAGAACACATCCTGTGAAACGCTCATGCGACTTACTAAGCTCCGTACTCTCTTTGGTGTGACCCGGAAGAAAGAATAATTTGAACCCATTAGGTCCGCCCTCAAGGTTACGATAGCCAGGGTCGTATGGACATTACGTTTTGGAAGTGCGTCGATATTATACAATTGGGGGCCACGCAGTGAGAAAGGTAAATAAACCCCCATGACTTCAATAAGTTTGTCTTATTTCTTCATGTTCTTTCAAGTAATTGGAAAAAATGATCTCCCGCATACGTAATCGATGCGGGATATATGCATATATTTATGTATGTATGTATAATTTACGGTGACGTATCGCCGGATTTCCGAAGAACGCCGTCAACTGTCGCATCGACTCGAACGAAACACGCTCGCATCAAGGACGTTGAAAAAGAATCGCTGCCCGCGTTACTGGTGTATCGTACCGCGTACCAACCTCGAACACAATTAGAGAAGCCCGTGGATTAGAAGAACGTCGTGACCGTTGGAAATGAACACTGTAAATTTTTGGACACTCGTTTGTAATTAAGTTGTAAGGTAACTTTATATTGTATTGTGTTGTATCGATTCTTTATGTGAATTGCTTGCCAAAAGCGTGAGAATCATTTTAACAGAACTGAATCAAATTTTCGTAAGATACCACCACCACCACATCCTTTAGAGTCGATTGGTTCCATCGCCTGCGCAACCGGTTCCACTGTACCATGATTTCAGCGCGTTCCTCCATTTATCCCCTGTTTGAATGTCCTCTTTCGCAGACCCATCAATCGCATATCTTCTTCCACCACCTCTTCCCACTTCTTCTTGGGTCTTCCACGTGGTGCTATCCCTCGGAATTTGACACCTGCGACCATTTCATTCCATTCGCCCTCCACTGCACATGACCATACCACCGTAGCCTTCGAATTTGCAGCTCTATTTCCAGTGGCATAAGGCCGAGTGTGGCTGCAACCTCCTCACTAGGTTTCCTGTCTTCCCATCTCACACCGGTCATCCACCGCATCATCTTTCTGTCGGTTGTGAGTAGAGGAGCGGCAGCTTCCTTCGTGAGTGCCCAACATTCGGAGGCATAGGCAAGCACTGGCCGGATACACACATGGTATACCTTTTCGCGTACTTTGGCCGGCAGTCGCTTGTCAGTTAGCAAGCTGGCGAGCTCTTTCCATTTCATCCAAGCTGCCTGACTACGAGCTCTGGCGGCTCGCTTAACATCGGCCCTGTAGTCGACTGTGTCTCCAAGATATGTGAACATGTCCACAATATCGAACTTTTTGTCGTAAACGTGGAGTTCCGTGTCAGGACGAGTAGGATATTGGCATTCGCGACATGTAAAGTTGGCGTTTGAACGAGGGCGCGCACTGAGGCCGGAACATCGAAAGTGCACCCACTTTCCACAGCGATTGCACAGTAAGGCGTTTGTCCCTACGCCCTTACCACAATGGTCTGTGCCGGCTTTCTGTCTCCTCCAGTGATGATAACTTTGGTTTTTAGCCTCATTCACTTTCAGTCCCTTTTCTTCCAAGTCGCTGCACCAAGTCCTAAGCCGCTCCGTGAGCTGTTGTTTGGAATCAGCAGTGATGATGATCCGTCCGCAAACAAGATCTCTTAATCCGCTAGATTAGTTGCTTCTTCCAGGACTATGGCGAACAGTAGGGGACTAGGACAGAGCCTTGGTGCACGCCTACAGTGATGTCGAAATGTTTGGAAAAACCATTTTGTGCTCTGACTTGGGAAGTCGACAGTTTGTACAATTCCAACGATTTTTTGAACTAGATGCTCGACCACGCCTTGTTTTCGCAGCGCCCACTCAACTACCTTCCTCGGTACACGGTCGAAGGCCTTCTCTAAATCAACAAAGGCATGCCACAGCTGTTTTCCCTTTCGCAGTCCCTTCTCTTGTAGTTGCCGGAGCACGAATATAGTCATCCGTGTGTACTCCTGTCAGGCATGAAACCGCATTGTGACTGATTGATGCTGACCACATCCCGGAGGCGTTTTCTCCAGCAGCCGTTCGTACAATTTCATTCCATGCTCCAGAAGTCTGATGCCCCTGTAGAGGCCGCATTCCAAAGCATCTCCTTTACCTTTATATAGGTATATCGTGTGGCTGTTGGTCCAATCTGCCGGAATACCATTCGTCAAAACGTGGTTCATTGCCATCGTCAGTGCCTTCACACCGCCCTCGCCCATCAATTCTGTCCACAACCCAGATGGACCTGTTGCTTTGCCCCTCTTGGTCACTTCCAGCGTACTTTTGACTTCAGACTCTTGAAACGTCTCAATAGGGCTTTAGGTGGTGGCTACGTGGTCAACATCAAATGGCCTTTCCACGTTGAGCAAGTCTCTAGAGTAGGTCCTCCAACGTTCCAAAACGTCCTTTTCGTTTACTATGATCTCTTCGCTGGAGCCCTTCAACGACGGACCGGTTACATCTTGCCGTTCTCGCCACATTTGGCGTGCGACCATCAAAATTTTCGTAAGATAGATCGTTAAATTTTGGAAAGCCTGACTGAAGTTTGGAAAAATTGTAAAATTCCGAATTGAAAAAATAGTTTCCTGTGGCGAGCCGACATGATCACCCTTCGCGATTTCGATTACTATGTAGAATTTCGATGACTTTTTCTAAAAGGTTCTGGTAATGCATCCACACTCGTAGGAGAAACTAATCCGATGGTTATTCAAAGTGCTAAAGAAGTTTTACCGCTTCTCTATATTCTTCAAAGGATACGTTAAATGTCTTATTACACCATTTAGTTAAACATGCCTTTGCGACGACTCTTACTCCATTTCGTGACATACCGACCGTTGAAAGAAAACCTGGAGGACAGGATTTTGAAGACTAGATTCGAATGTTTAATCGTTTGTCTAGTGCTAACAACTGGAGTGATGAACAAAAAGCAACGTGCATCCCCCGACTATCGAGAGGACTGTGCAGGCCTGACTCTAACTCAACGACGAGCTTTTGACGGTCTGGTCTATAATATGAATTTCTTACTTTATTCTTCGCGCCACAAAGAGGAATCATTAGCTGGCCTTTGCATTAGGAAGCAAGGTAGGGTTTAGAAAAAGGTGTGTGACCGAGCTTTTCCCGATGTTAACGCCCAGCAGAGGGACTTGCTCCTTTTTCCAGGGAGGATTGCGCCTAGAATTACGTAGGCAAGTGTTGAACCAGATGCCATGAATGCATTTCATTATGAATGAATCCATGAATGCATACTTTTCGCTACATGTTAGAGCTTGCTAAGCGATACGAAGATGCTATATGTGATTATCCTGAACCGGACGTCCCTAACGCAGCGAGAAAATGGCGCCAGAATGGAAGGTACAGTTAACGCTCTTGTGGAAGAGCATGGAAGAGCACTGGTCACACAGCTTCAATCAGTATTTAGAGGATCACCGCAGCGTAAGTAGTACTAATAATGATACGATAAACCGATTACTCGATGTAATCTATCTCAGATCAGCAACCCCGCACCAACTGAACGCTCTGCCGGAGCGATATGGGAATAATTGGCAGTAGCCAGAGTAGTACCGCGTACGCAGACGCTAAATTGTTTCCGTTGTGGCCAAAGTGGCCACTATGCACGCTACTGACCCATATTAGCACAACC